>JAJPUD010002731.1:41581-76688 GCA_023553655.1 Myrmecobius fasciatus
ATTGGTCAAAAGCCGAGAAAACTGCAACAATTTATATTTGCCCTGGGGCAGTTTGCCGAGTTGACTTCCCGTCTGAGGCTGGTCGGGCTAGATTCGCACCAGGACCACGTTTTCAGCTGTTCTCATCCACCCCCTTCCAAAGGCAGATCTGCCAAAGCACCTGCCCGCAAGCAGAGCAAAGTGGCCCAGGCGTCTCCCAGGGGCTTCCTGGGTGCCCAAAATCCGCCCCTCTATCGCAGCCCTGACTTCCGCCCCGGCTGGAGTCCGATCGCGACCCGCGGCCGATTTCCCCTGAGGCTAACCTTCTCCGGAGTTCTTTCAAGGTAGATCTTTTATAGAAGTGCATTGTAGTCCAAATGCTTGGCGAGGACCTCACTCGGAAACCAGTTTTAAAGCTTACTTTGTCTGGGTTGGGGGAATGTCGGAGGGAGTTCACAGAGATAGCTGTCCGCAGTTCGCCATCTTGGCTCCGCCTCAGGAATCCCTCTTCTACTAGTTATTTTAGACATTACAGAAATATACAGTATGCTCTCCCAGGCATTTCATATCCTAGACTCCTCAGATCCCTTCAAGACTTAGTTCAAATATATGCAATAGGCTTTTCCCCATCTCTCTTCCTGTATACTACTAGTAGTGTCTTCTTTCTGCAATTGCCTCCCCAAAACAGATTTCATATATATCTTGAATAAAAACAATTGTTTACATATTGTCTCTCCCATTAAATTGTAAACCTCTAAAGGATGTGTTTTTGACTTTCTTTGTATCTCCACAACTTAGTACAGTGTCTGGTGTACAATAGATGATTAATAAATTCATATTGATGTTAATGAGAAGAGTGATCCCCTGTCTGAAATGTATGGCCTTAAAGAGTTGACTAGTACACTTAGCATTAAAATGGTTCATCTAGAGTCATGTAGCTAGTATATACCCGGACCTTGAACCCAGGTCTTCCGGGTTTTGATGCTGGTTCCTTTTCTACTAAACCACAATGGGGGAAAGTATGACAAATATGGAAATCTGTGGCTGTACCATGTTGTTATGGACCTTCAATGGTAATTATAATCTTAGATTTGTCCTCCCTAATCTTCTGTAACAAATCATCTCAGATCAACCCCACCAGATTATATTTCCTTGTGGAAAAACTGAAAGAAATCTATTTCACTAGAGGTATTTCTGTGAAATTCCTCTATTTATATCTTTTTTTTCTGTTTCATTGTCATAGTTTGGGACTTAACCTTGGGTTATCCTTGGCCCAGTGAGCAGGACCTATGTTTGCTGATCCCTTGAAATTAAAAAAACTTTCATTATAACTCTGATGATAGATTGATTAGATGTCTGTTTTCTGTGGATCAACCTGAACAAATCCAAAGTTTTATCAACAGGTTGGCTACAGTTTGATAAATGAATTTCGCAGGCATGTCAGTTCTGGAAGATCATCTCTTAACAAAGGACATCAGATGTCCTTGGTATATTTGTAAAGGTTACAATGAAGGTGTCTGTTGCTGCTGAAAGTAAACTAATGAAGGCAAAGGCAATATATTCCTATTCTTTAGGGATTTTTTCATTGTCATGTCTAACAAAGCAAATGATTATCAAGTGAGTAATAGTGTCTTGAAAGCAAGGGAAAACCCTTAATGCTGAGTGCCTGTTAGCAGTCATGACTTGTAATGCAAATTGATTATCTTTCTCTTATAATCTATGGAAAACAGAAACATCAACCCACATTCTATTCTTGAGAAGAGACATTAGATGATAGGACAAGAGATGAATAAGGTGAGAGTTGGGAATTCTTTTTCTCTTCTTTGTGAAAAAAAAAAAAACCCTCAAAATTGTCTGGTTTTTTACTTTTATGCAAAGAAGGATAGATACACCAAAAACATTTTTGAAGGCGTCAGATTCAAAAAAAATTTTAATCATGTATAATAACAATAATCATTGGTAATTTTTAGTTGTAGTCATCATGGGAAAGAAAGTATGGTCATTAACATTTGAAAGGTATATTAAATGCATTCCATGTTTTGTGACATTTGATGGTTCATTAATAGTGTAAAGGAAATTATTTCCATGGTAATAATTGACTTTGTAAAGGAATCAAATCAAGTTAAAATATCCATTTACAGCAAGTACTCAGAAAAAAAAAAATTCCAAAGAGTTGTCTGCAAGGAACATGGTACATAGAGGACATACCGTGGATTTGCAGTAAGAAGGCTTGAGTTCCAATCTTATCTGTAATACTTACATGTGTGACCTTTTCATTTTACTCTATGGGCCTCAGTTTTCTCAGCTGTAAAATGAAAAGATTAGATTAGATTGTTTCTGAGCATCCTTTCTATTTTAGGTCTGTGATCCTTTCATTCTATGATACTGAGAAAAGAGAAGAGACTATCTTACAATATCAGATCTGTAGGGAGAGGGAGGACTTAGTGACCATCTAGTCTAATTTATTCACAAAATGAATCTCAACATAACATTGTAACCAGGTGGTCCAGAGAGTCTCTGCCTGAAGATTTCTAAGAAATAACTCATTCCATTTGGGGAGAGTTTTGATTGTTAGGAAAATCTTTTTCTCTACCTAAAATCCAATCCAAATTGACCTCTTTGAAATTTCTCCCCATTCCTACTAGTTTTGTTATTACATATAAACTCTTATGTTTGGATTTTTAATAACCTTCCTAACTTTCCCTTCTTAAGTCATCCTTTTTTGTGCTTCTCCAATATTTTTAATCCCACCCATGTACTCAAAGATCTAGTGACAGTGGTGAGTAACAGAAAGTTACTCACACAGGACACTTCACTTCCTGGCTTTAGGCATTTTCACTGGCTGGCTGCCATCCCTTAAATGCACTTTTTACCTGTGCCTCTCACTTTCCCCAACTTTCTTTAAGTCTTTAAGCTAAACTCTTAATTTCTATGAGAAACCCTCTCCTGTCCTCCTTAATTCCCTCTGTTGATTATTTCCAATTTATCTTATGTTGTTTATACATAGTCATTTCCATGTCTCTTCTGATTGACTACGAACTTTCTGAAATCATAGGTTATTTTTGATTTTCTTTGTATTCTCAGGACTTAGTCCAATGTCTGACATAGAGTGGTAGTTAACTAAATACTTGCTGACTTGCCATCAAGCCACATTTATATCATTGTTATACAATGTACCTTCCCTACACTCTGTGCTCTTGACAGACTGATCTTCTTAATGTTCCTCACATGGAAGATGACACTACCCTTCCAGCTCAAAACCCTAACACTTAACTGTATTGATTGGTGTGTATTTTGATGACCTATTATATCAGTCTGGTTTCAGTCATGTTCTCTTTTCCCCCCAACCATATTCTCACCAACTACCTTGTCATTACCTCTCTATGTCTCTATTCACAATCCTCCAACTTTAATAATCATAATGCTCCTCTTTCATCAGTGTTCCCCTATATATATATTTATTATGTATATACATATATATGTATTATATATATACATGCACATATATGTATATATACACATGCACATATATATGTATATGTGTAAACATATACACATATATGTGTGTGTATATATATACATTATACATACATACATACATATATATATACACATATATATGAGCTCCTTGGAGAATGTGGCTTGTATAATTATGACTTAACATGGTGCTTGGTGCATGGTAAATATTTAATAAATATCCATTTCTTCATCACTTCATTTCTTCATGTCATGCTTTTGCCCTGGTTCTCCTATATGCCTAGAATGTCTTTTTCACCTTTGCCTCTAAACACCTCCTTCCCTTCAAATCTCATCTTTTTTTTGCTTAAAGCCTCTTATGCTGTCCAACCCTTAGCTTCTGATAACTTTTGCCCACATATTATCTGCTACTAATTTTCTATATTATTGTAGCTTAAGGTATATGTGCTATAGAATAGGTGTCCATGTCTCTCCTGATAAAATATGAACTCCTTGAACTCCTTGTACTGTACTATTTTTTATCTTTGATGAGTCTAATGCATACAAGTATGCCTAATCCAAAAGTATGCACTTATTTATTGCTTATTGATTAATTCATTGGTTTCAACTTTAAATCTACATCCTTAAGGATGAAAACTGCTTTAAGAAGCAAGGACTTCTCTTCCCCTTTCAGTGCTAAGAATACATAAATCTCCTTTTTGGTGGGTTAAAAAAATAAGTGATTAGTTGTGTATAATTCCTGCTGTCTTCCCTCTCTTCTTTCTACTTTTTATGGCTTTGAGGCCCACAAGAAGCTCAGAACAATCCTTGTTCAGGGATGCCCCAGTTGGAAAGACTCTTGTGACTCAAAAGTTTATCCCCTCCTTATTCTCTGTATTTTTACTCTTAGAAAGGTATGTCATTATGTTCAGATATGTGAGGATATCTTTCCCTTTGATTTTTAATCAAATGCCCTTTCTTTTCCATGATTCCTCTAAAGAAACACACAGGAAACATCATTTTAACAAACAATCAGGAACTATTATTTCCTGGAAATTATGTTGATTTTTCCATGAGTCTTATTGTATATCTCTTCATCTCAAGTAATTCTCAGAATGATCCTGAAAGTTGGTTCATTCTCATAGCTCATAATGAGAAGATTTGGGTGGTGTCCATTTTGGGCACAGAATGACAGTTCATTACTAAATATATATATATATGCATTAGTCTTCTATCCAAAGATATTTTATTTCCTAGGAAATTATTCTTAGAGTTGAAAGGGATTTGGTCTTTCACACTTGAAAACTGAAATGTTGTTTCCCAATTCTGAATCACAATTTACTAGAGCTTTCAGGTGAATCCTGCCAGGTTGGAGAAGAGTGAGGAGAATGAATGAATCATGACTTTGATGGCATCACCTGTAGTCATTTTGCAAGTCCCATTAGCAAGAAGGAAGAAGTTATACCCAGTATTCCAGCCTCTGCCTCATTTAAAGGGGAAAATATATGCTAAAATTAGTGTGAAGATTATGCAAAAAAGCACATTCTTTTGGTTGATCTTTGTCAAATTTTTGTTTGTGGAGAAATGCCTATTAAGCAAATTCAGTCTAATATATGAATTCCAAACATATCAATATTCTTTTGAAATTGACAGTTTGTTCCAATAAAAAGAACAACAAACGTAGATAGTTTAATAGCAAGAATGAAAAGTGGCTGAGCACAATGAAAAGAGATTTGAAATTGGACTCAGAAAATCTGGGTTTAAATGTGGCTTAGTCACTTATTACTTTGTGACCTTTTGTAGCCTCATCTTATTTATCTGAACAATGGGGTGGTTGGAAATTATGTCCTTTAAAATTCCTTCTTCTTCTAAATTCATGATCCAAATTAGGATGCATACGATAGATTTGGTTACCAGTTCTTTTGTAGCAGAAGTGATGAATATTTTTCTTAAAAATTAATGAGGTTAAAGTCCACAGTAAAGCATGGAGGGAAAACGTGTGAATGAACTCTACTGAACAAGTTAATATTGGTATTTTAAAAAAAAAACCTAAAAGTGCATTTGTAAGAATTAAAGTGTTACACCTGTCAGATTGGCTAAAATGACAGGAAATGATAATGATGAATGTTGGCGGGGATGTGGGAAAACTGGGACACTGATACATTGTTGGTGGAGCTGTGAATGGATCCAACCATTCTGGAGATCATTTTGGAGCTATGCTCAAAAATTTATCAAACTGTGCATACCCTTTGACCCAGCAGTGTTTCTATTGGGCTTATATCCCAAAGAAATCTTAAAGGAAGGAAAGGGCCCCACATGTGCAAAAATGTTTGTGGCAGCCCTTTTTGTAGTGGCTAGAAACTGGAAACTGAATGGATGCCCATCAATTGGAGAGTGGCTGAATAAATTATAGTATATGAATATTATGGAATATTATTGTTCTATAAGAAACAAACAACAGGATGATTTCAGGGAGGCCTGGAGAGACTGTTCCTGAGCAAAATGATCAGAACCAGGAGATCATTATACACAGTAACAGCAGTACTATATGATGATCAATTCTGATGGACAAGGCTCTCTTCAACAATGAAATGTTTCAAACCACTTCCAATTATTCAGTGAAGAAAGCCATATAAACCCAGAGAGAGGGATGTGAAATGTGGACCACAACATAACATTTCCATGCTCACTATTGATATTTACTTGCATTGTGTTTCCTTTCTCAGATTTTTTTTCTTGTAGATACGATTTTTCTTGCACAACAATGATAAGTGTGGAAATATGTATACATGTATTCGATTTGTCAGGTATTTTAACATAATTAACATGTAGTGGATTTCCTGCCATCTAGGGGAGGGGAGGGGATTAGGGGAGAAAAATTTGTAACAGAAAACTTTGTAAGGGTCAATGTTGAAAAATTACCCATACATATGTTTTGCAAATAAAAAGTTTTAATATTAAAAAAAGAATTAAAGTGTTAGAAATGATAGAAAAGGGGAAGAAAAATGTGATATTTGAATTCTAAGGGAGGAGAAATGAAATAAGATTGGGAAGAAACAAAGTAAAATAGATGAGATTAAGAGCTGAGGGATGAAATAATTAGAATGAAAACCCACATGATGGTCTAGGGATTATGTGAAACAACTTGAATTATTGAGATGAACCATTAGAGGATGGATGAATGATAATGAGAAATCCTTTCATTTCCTCAATCAGTGAAAGAGAAGCTAATTTCACACAGAAAATTAGTAATATAAAATTTGAATAAAAGGAAATATGATAACTAGGACTTTGAAGGTATAACAGGAGAACATATGCTAAATGAGAAGCAAAAAGATACAAATTGTTTTGAGATTGAATTTGGGACAGAATTTGGTTGGCCTTATTTAGCATTCACAAGTCTTTGACTGGAATTCAGGAGATCTGGGTTCAAACTCTATTTCTAGCTCACAAATAGCTGTGTGGACTTAGCAGTTTCTTTGCCTCTCATTTTGACCCAAGTTTTTTACCTTTAAAATGACCTTCAAAGTTCTTCAAGTTCTGTTGTTTTTCTTTTATTGCATGATGATTTATAAAAGAATTTGAATTCTATTTTAAGAATTGCTAACCCCTTTGTCTCCCATCCTACCCCTAATACTCATTTGCTCTCATTAATGGATGTCTGGCTTGCCATTTGCTAATGCATTGCCTTCTGCCCTAGCCAAGGTTATTCTCTCTTTTCTAACCTCTGACTTCTGAGGAGAACCCAAGTCCTAAAGAAGTATTTTTCTTAGTTACTGCTTCTGGAATCAAAAGACCTTAATTCACATCTTTCCTCTGGCACTTAATATTTATATGACCTGAACCAAATCATTAAACATGGCTGGGCCTTAGTTTCCTTATTTGGAAATTTATTTCCTTAGTTTTCCTTATTTTTTTAAATAAAATGGACTAGAAGACCCTTCTAGATCTGCATCTAGAATCCTTTACATGGTTCCTAGTGACCTGTCAAACCCAGATCATTCAACACCAATCAGTTTTTGGACTTTTTGTGCTTTCTTCCACTTTTGAACTTATCCAGTCCTACAGAAATGATGTCTTAATTTTGACCAGGTGTCTGCCCAACCCTGCTTAGTAATATGATGAAGCTTGTGTTGCTGCCCCAGATTGACAATTTTCTTCCTCTTTTTCTCGTCATTGAGTACTTTGGATGTGATCTTCATAAAACTAAAAAACAATCCCATAAATGGGTATGTCTCCATTTGAGTAATGAAGTGTTGGAAAAATCTGTGGGGATTCAGTGAACATGTTTCTTGAGTGACTTTGCAATTTTAGTTTCATTTTTTGACTCATCTTAATTTTCCAAAATGGCTGAACCATTTACCCTCATATCCTTCCTGCCTAAATTATATTTTGAATACCAGTCAAAAAGCAATGGAATCATCATGGTGAGAAAACTAGTTTTTTTTTTTTTTAAAGAAAGATAAATTTTACTCCTGCAATGGAAAAGTGTCATTATAGAGTAAATGCGACATGAATGGCTGGGAGGAGAAAAAGAATGAATTAAGAAAGATACAAAGATCTACTACCAGGATGAGTGTATAGCCACAGATCAGTGTAGGTTGAGTTACTAAAAATCAGTGAGGCTAGGACATATCCCATGAATCTGAGCTAAGGAGATTGATCAGGAGCAGATAACTGTATTAAAGCAGATAACTGTTGGAGAATTTAGAAATCATGAATAGCAAAAAGAAGAAAGGCTTTTACAGGTTTGAAGAAAGATTAAATCAAATAGAAGAAAAGTCACTGAATCACAATAAAACAGCTTTAATTACTGACAAAGCTAATTGTTTCAACATTAGAGGCAATTCATTGACAGCCAATCAATCAATTAGCATTTAGTAAGTATCTATTTTCTGGGATTACAAGCACAATAAATGATACATCTTATCTTACATAGACATGTCAATTAGAACCTAATGGACAGTATAAATGCTTGTTGATTCAGTGTCAAGGCTAAGTCAATCCCTTAATGGAACCAGCCAAAGGCTTTTAAGGAAAGGCAACATGGAACATGTAACTTGAGTGCTGATGGCTACAGGAGTTTCTTCAACATAATATGAGAATAATAAATGTTTGTTGAATTGGAATTAAGCTGAATTGAATTTGAAGTATTCAGGAGTCATGTGAAATTTCTCAAAAGAATTTGTCAAACAAAAGATCAGAACTCTACTTCAAAAGAAATACACTAACGGCTTCAAAAATATTCCAAATAATAAAAAAACAAACACTTCAGATATTTAAATATCCTTGCCAGGTGCAGTCAGGTACATATGATAAGTATGTCTCAAAGTTACCTATCTCTGTGCAATCTTCCCCAATGATAGCATATCAAATCTGCTTAAGTGGAGGATTTGATAGGTGATGCTTAGGTCAGATTTTTAAAATCAGAACTAGTTATTACCAATCTGAGTTTCTCTTTCTTAATTTTTGTTTCTTGATTTTGAAGCAAGACAGAGTTTGTCAATGGAACATGAATAGGCAACTAAAAGAACCCAGACATGTGCCAAAAACTCCTGATGGCTTTCAAGAAAGGGATTCCCACAATAACCTAGGGGAAAGCCCATCATATTAGAATCAAAATTTTTTTTGGCAATTTGGCTATTTTCTTACCTGTTCTTCCATCTAGAATCCACTAATTCTTGCAAAAGATAACCTATCTTTAACTCTTTGGTAAAGTCCTTTTTACTCTCTATTTATTGGTTTCCTAGAATGTAAAATGGGGAAATAGCATCCATAGTACCTCTCACTTAAGGAAATTCAAAACTTGTGGGGATCAAGTGAAATGATGGTTGTAAAGGGCTATTAAAAATTTTTTGTACTGTAGTTAAATGTCATATTTAAGATCCCCTACTCTTCTTAAGTCCTATGGAAAAGGAGATAGTGGTCTTTATGTATATTACTAATGAAAACAACTGCTTGTTGTTTTAAGAACTAAGTTGCTCTTAGCTCTACCCTTTAATTTCAGGAAAAAAACAAAACAAAACAACACCTAATAACAACTCTTATGTATATAATAGAAAGTACAAAGATTATTTCATTTCCAAGAATGTACTAGGTCAAACTGGCTCACAGAAACAAATGCTAAAAATAAGACTTGATTAAAATTTTGTTGATTGTCAGGTTAAGATTTAAGAAAAAAAGTTGAGGTATGGAGAAATTATAAAAAATTGTTGTATATCGGGATTTTTTTGAGAGATGATTATTAAAAATACAACCATACTGATGCATTTAACTTTGTACTAGATGCCATTATTTCCTGATTTTAGAGCTAAGATTCAGAGAGATTAATAATTTGCTCAGAGTAAGACAGCTAGAAAACATTGTAGAAGGACCTCAAACCAAGGTCATCATGACAGCAACAATAGCTTGCTACCCACTCTACTGTACTGCTTCTTATGGTTTCAAAAATTTAAGAATGTATACAAGTTTTTAGGAAGAGATGGTATATTGTCTAGTCCTTACATAGCATTATTTAATGATATTAGATTCAAATGTCAGGTGATAGCAAAGAGTCCCAGGTAATGTTTGCTGATGGTTCAGGAAAACCTTTGTGCTAATAAGCTCATTTGATTTTTTTTTGACTCGACCTCCTGGTCTTAAGTCTGTCTGCAGTTACATCAGATTTTGCTGTGTCTTACAAATATTTCTAGAATGTTTAATGATTTATTAAATTTGTGCCCCTGATCATGTTACATTTTATAATGTCTAAAATATATTAGTGTTTTCTAAGAAAAACAGTCAATGGCATGGATGTCCAGCATAAATGGTATTTTATGGAACAGTGGGACAAGTGGTATCATTTTATTTTGAAATATCAAAAAAGAGAGAATGACTTTGGATAATTCTTACAACAGAAATGGCAGCCAGCCAGCAGATTGAAAAAAAGGCAAAATAACCGCTCAATTCATAAAATACACCATGTCCTGTTATTCATACATCAACAGTGGAATGAGAAGGCCACTGGTTGCTGACAGAATATGGCCTTTGTATTTAGTACTCCTATCTCAGATCAAATATGGTTATAAATCAAACCTCTTTTACTATATCTTTTTGACATTTGAACATTTTCTATAATGGCAATAAGGATATTGCATTAAAAATGTGTCATTATTTTTAAGCAGCAATAAGATCTAAGTCTACCACAAAACCACCCTTAGTGGTAAGGAAGCTGGTAGAAATAGATGTTCTCTGATTGAAATAAAGGTAGTTGGTGGCTCAGTGGATAGAGTACAAGGCCTGGAATCAGGAAAACTCATCTTTTTGAGTTCATATCCAGCTTCAGACACTTACTAGCTGTATGACCCTGAACAAGTCCCTTAACCCTGTTTATCTCAGTTTCCTCATCTGTAAATGATCTGGATAATGAAATGACAATCCACTCCAGGACTCTTTCCAAGAAAATCTCAAATGGGATCATAAGGAGTTGGACATAACTGAAACAATTGAACAAAAATTGGGTCAAAAATAGTAAGACATGATAGACATTTCTGAACAACATGACTGAATTGAGAGATCAGGTCTGTCTAGTCTGCAGGAACACATCCTGAGAAACCAAGACTCACACCTTGAGCTTTTGGTAGACTTCTTAAAAAGGCCCAGCAGTTAAAGTCATGTGAAACACTAGCAATGGAGAAGGGACAAAAAATTCAGACTAAAGTTATTAAATAATCTTACAGGTTGTTCACACTGTACTCTGAATCTTGCAAAAAAAAATGTACTTGATCAGCTTATAGTACACCAGAACTGAAAGTAGTAAGCAAGTACATTAAATTCATAAACCAGACATAAATATATGTCTTTTGTGTAGACCAAGTAATATTTTTCTGACCCTACATCTATAGTTAACAAAAAGTCAATCAAAGAATAAAAATACAAGTTAGGAAATGAATGGATTCTTTGTCTCTATCTCTAATTTTCTTTCTGTGTTTGTATCTTTTGCCTCTCCCTCTCAGTCTGCCTATCTCTTTCCTTCCTCTCTCTTTCCCTCCCTCTCTCTCTTTCTCCTTTCCTTCCCTCTCTTCCTACATATTTTCCTCTTTCTTTCCTTATCTTCCTCATTTTCTCTGCCTTTCCCTCTTCCTCTCCTCTCCTTATCTTTCTCTTCTTTTTGCTTCCTCTCTCTTTTTCCCACTCACTCCTTCCTTTTTCAAAATCAGGAATGGAACTATGAAACTCTCTTGCTATCATGATGGAAATCTGAAAAAAGAGATGAGGAATAGTAGCAAGCAGAACGCAGCCCTTAATGTTCAGCAGAAGGCTGAAACAATGTGAACAAGAGTGTCAAATGATAACAAATGGCTCTCTAATGTGAGGAAGGGGAAGGGGGGAAAAGGTAGCTGAACAAGGACAAATGGCCCAAAGAGCTGTGAACATATGTGATGGAGAGATAACGAGAACCGTAATAGCCCGGAATAAAGTTGGTGTGGGTGAATCAATGCACCTCCCTTGATCAGGGAAATCAGTACTCATTCCTAAGCAGCTCAGCTAAAAACACAGATAAATTAAAAGCATGGGAATGAATGCTTTACCATGGTTTTTCTTTGAAGTTTACCTGCCATTCTGCAAATACCATCAAGAGCAAACATATTTGAAATGGTTGGGAGAGTCTTTTTTTTTTTTTTTTTTTTTTTAACTATGGTACCTCTTTATATACACTTGGGATAATCTGAGTTTGAAAGAATCACTTCTGTTCTGACAATTGGCTTTTCATTTTTTGTTCAAAGTTTGGTATTGGGGAGCTACATTATCACATTAAACCTCAAAGGTCAAAAATCTGTGAAAAGCTGAATTAAAAAGCAAAGAAGCTGAGACAGAACTTTTCACTTGCTTCATCTTAATATAAATTGCAGATCAAACAGTTATCTGGATCAACAATGGCCATCTAATTCAAGAAGAATTGAGTTCCATTTAACACAGAAAATGTCATGCTGTGGTATGCTGCGCCTGGCACATGGTTTTAATTTTCAGATCCCCAACCTTTATTCTGGTTTTTCTTATGTTCCATATGCTTCTTTTGACCTTCACTTGATCTGATTTTATAAGCCAGTGTAAAAGAACTAGAGGTTTGTTATAACTCCTCATAGGCAGTGAGTGCTTTATTTGCTTATTCATGCATTTATTCCTGAATATATTTACTTTGTGGAGCAACAAAGGGAAATATCATTTTAAGCTGATTTATTGCAAACAGATGGTTCATCACTGGAGAAAATGTTTTCACCAAGCTGGGTCATGGGATAGTTTTGAGAAAGGGGGCTTGAGAATTCACTTGCCATTTTGGTAACAAAGCTATAAACAGAGATCTTTTGAATGGGGTGAACTTTGGGATCTTCATCACAAAACTTGCAAAGGGGATCCTAAGACAAAGGTCAAAAAATTTTAAAGAAATCATTTTTTTTAAAAAGAGACCTCCCTTCTTTCTTCACTCTTCCCCACCTACTTCCCTCCATTTCTCTGTCTCTGTCTCTCTTTGTCTGTATCTCTGTGATTGTCTCCCTTTGTCTCTCTGTGATTGTCCCTCTGTCAATCTTCCCCTACCACTACCCCCTCTCCCATTTTTCTCCTCTTTCTTGCTCCAGTTCAGGAATGAATAGCTAAACTGTTCTACATTTCACTGAATTTGTAATTTCCCTCATGTGGACCATCCCCACAGGACAGACTATAGGTCATTCATGATTTCCCATCCTCTGTGGTTCTTCTTCATGCTTGTCTATAAATATACTTGGTTTATTGGAAGTCATCCTCTGAATTCCTTAATATTAATAGATATTTTTGCATCATTTAGGCTGTTCATCTGTTATCTCTCAGTCTCACTATTAGACTGGTCCATCTCCTTTTACAGTCTCATCAAAAAATGGAAAAAAAAATGACCTCATTATAAAGCAAGAGTTCAAGCCCATCAAGACTTTCCCTCATTTTCTGGACCTTACTGCTTTTCTAACCCTGGGTATCTCTTAAAGTTTTCTTCAGTTTCATTATCTTTCATTATCAGTTTATGCATTATCTTCCCTTATTATAATGTGAGCTCTTTGAGGACAGGGTCTAGCTTTTTGCGCATTTTTTGTATTCCTAGTGCTTAGTAGAGTGTATGACACATAATAATTTTTTGCTGACTAACTCATTGATAAAGTGACAGGGAAATGATGCTCCACTAAAATTCACATGGGTTAAGAGAAAGCAAGTAGGCCAAAATATAGATGTGCATGAAATGGGGAACAAAAGCACATTGTAGTATGTGATTGTATTCCACTATTACTGCACTGAAAAAAAAATGAATATCACGAACCCAGAAAAACCCAGGAAGCTGTATAAACTGATGCAAAGGGAAAGAAGTACAATGAAGAAAATCCTATATACAACGACTAAAATGACATAAATAGGAAGAAAGAATAATAATAACTAACATTTCTGGAATGTTTACTGTGTGCCTGGTATTCTGCTAAGCATTTTACAAATATTATCTCATTTGATCCTCACAATAATTCTGGACAATAGGTACTATTATTATCCCCATTTTATAGGTAAGGAAATTGAGGCAGAGATTAAGTAGTAAAAGAACTTAGCTTTTCCTCTCTCTGTGCTAGGCATTCTGTCTAATGTGTCAGCTGTCCAAGAACTCCCACTGTATTATGGATAGAACAATTAAAATTGAATCATGGAGAAGTATAATGACAAGTTGGGATATGAGAGATATGAAACACTGTACACAATGTCAGATTTTTTCAGGATATCAGCTGATAATTCTCTCTCCAACTCTTAATCTTTTAAAAAGAGATTGTTCTTGAGAAAGAATGAGGAGTAATGCATTAAAAATTAAGTGATGTTAAAACAAAATATATTAATAAAAATCTAACCTAAAAATAAAAAGCATAGGAATCCTTCAGCATATTTGGACTCCTTCTTTGTGATAAATTTGTAGCAGGATGTAAACAAAAATGGTTCAAGATGGGAAAGTTTGAGATAAATTCACAATCTGTATTGTTGGGGGTAATATTCACATTGTTAATATCACGGGTCCATCAGAGTATCTGAATGCATGTCCAAAACCACGTCTATTGTGCATGTCATCATTGATACTATATTGTAGCTTATTTAGATCCATTTTTCTCTAACTTCATTTATAGTTCCTATCTCCCTCAAGTTAGAACATATAAGACTAAATCTATTTCTGTGACTAAATGCTTATTGATTAATTATAGATTGTGAAAATTATCTCTGCAAGGGACTTCAACAAAATATCACAATACATGAAAAATAGGAAAAGAAATCTCAGTAGGATTGAACAGTCAATTCCTTATTTTCCCTTTGGCCATGAAGAAAATAGCTCTTCCACTGCATTTAAAAACAACACAACAACGCCCTCCCCCCCAACAAAACAAAACAAAACGAAATAAAACAACTCTCCTTAAGGCATCATATTCATCCAGGGGGAAAAAATCCCTGGTACTAGTGTCAAAGGATTTGGGATCATTTCCTGAGTCTTTAGTTTGTTATCTGTGGATCTTTGGAAAAGTCATTGTACCCTTCCAGATTCACTCCTCATTGGTAAATGATGGGTTTGAACTAGATAAACTCCAGAAACTTTTAATTCTAATGAAACGATTTTGTGTTTTAAATTCTCATCCTGGTTCTGCCATTTACTGTATGATGTTGAGCTAGTAACAACTCTCTAATGTTCAGCAACAGCTAGATTATATGGTACATAGAGTACTGGGCCTAGAGTCAGGCAGACCTGACCTTAATCTATCCTCAGATATTCACTAGTTGTGTCACCCTGGCTAAATCACTTAATCTTTGTTTGCCATAGTCTCCTCACCTATAAAATGAGCATAATGATAATGCATTTGCCTATGAGGGCTGTTGTGAGGATCTTGAATTGTAAATCTTGAATTATAAAAATAAATGATCTAAGTGACAAATCTGTTTACTAAAACAATGATCTAAAGAGTTGTTAGCTCTCAAATTTTTTTTTTCAGGTTTGTTTATGTACACTCCAATGTCCTTTGATCTTTCAAGTGTGGGACTTATAATAATGATAACAACAACAATTAGCATATTTTAAGGTTTGTAAAGTACTTTATATCTTATCTTAATTTGGTCTGCATGACTGTGAGGTAGGTTTTATTTTTCCCATTTTGCAAATGAGGAAACTGAGGCAAACAAATGGTAAGTAATTTGCCCCACATTCCCAATGATGAGATTTGAAATCAGGTCATCCTCACTCCCAAATCAATATTTTTTATACTATATAATCTAGCTATCTCATGCCTTGAGAAGTCATTCTTAGTCCCCTTTGCATCTGGGTCAGTTTCAAGACCCTCTTCATCTGGGACATTATTATTACTTCTGCTGCATTGACCATGTGCTTAACATTGCTTGTTCTGGCATCCTCATTTTATTTGACTTATTGCTCCATCCTGACTGTTGACTTCTGTAGATTGCCTAAGCCAATTCCCTGAAATTATTTCTATCCACAACATCCAATATTTGCTCTGATTTCCTCACTCCTAGTTTTTAGTTATATCTCTTCAATCTACATGTGTGGGGTCAATGACAATTTAGCCCCTTTGGATGTATGTTTCCTTTTTGGTCAGTAGCTCAGACTTCAGTTAAGGAAAATGGGCTTTGTTTTCTGGGCTCTCAGTGGATAAGGAAATCCAATTCATGTCACTAATCATGGTGGCTTTTAGACTTCAAACAATACCTTTTAGAGAGGGTCTTTTCCTATTCCTCTAGCTGCTATTGCTTTTGCTCCCATGGTGACTTTCCTTTTTGTCTATTTGAATTTTGAATGTATATCTAGTTATTTACATATTTTCTCTTCCATCATAATGTAAGCTCACTGAGAACAGGGACTAATTAATTTTCTTTTCCTTTGTATCATTAGTGTTCAGCACAATTCCTGGCACATAATAAACACCCAATAAATAATTGTTTTCTGATTAATTGATCCCATGGAAGTGCAAAGAAAGGCAAGAAACCTTTCTAAATGACATGGAGAATGATTGTGAAGAACTCAAGCCTGATTATAACTACTCTCTGGAAGCCTTAGAAGAACATACAATTGCATGTGAATCATTGGTAGACTTCTACAGCCAAGCATTTTTGACTCCCCACATAAGCTCTCGAGGAACAGAACCAAAGATGTTACTGTCTGAAATAATGACCTATAAGTGTCTTTTGAGAGCTTTCCCATTAATCAGTAATTGCCCTTGGTAAAAGCAATAGGGTAGTATATATGGGTTATCATAGGTTTTATACTGCCTGTGACCTAATTGGTTACTTTCCAGAATGGTTAATGCAGGTATAATATGTGAGAAAACTCATGTAGGATACAGTATTCTAAGAAATTCCAAACCTGAAAATTTGAGCAGCTTTTCTATCTTTATCGTTGCATACACTGTCACAAGGGAAGTGGGTCTCTCTTCTGTCTTTCTAGGACATGCACAATTTTAAAGCTGTTTAGATTTCTATCAAGAAAAAAAATATACTATCAGTATAAATCAGGTAAATAAATCAGGTAAATAGATCAGGTAAAGAGAAATTAGTGATTATATTGACAAATATTTTCCATTTTGTATTCATATTTCATATTTGGCTCCATCAACACCAACACTCCTGAAAAAAGAAGTTCAGGGGGAAAATATTACCTATTTATAGCAGAAAGGGTCCTTTGAAATCACCTAGTCTGCAGATCTCATTTTTATAGATGAGGAGGCAAAAACCAACAAAGAACCGATGATGTGTCCAAGGTCCTACAGGCCTTAAGTGCCACAGCTAAGATTTAAACTCAGGTTCTCTGACACTTTTCCACTGTAGTCAGTTGACTCAAGCTGGGATTATTGACTGATAGGCAAGCTCATTATGACTCAATAATGTAAAAATGACACTTGTAAAGCTAATGAAATCTTGCTCTTCACTTGTAGAAACAGTGTCTATAATGGAAGAGAAGAGAGAGTATACTCTGATCAGACCATATGGAATACAGTCATGAGAGTTCCACTTTAAGAAGCATGAAATTAGCACATCCAGAGGAAGGGGCATTAAAATTGAGACATAGGAGGAGCAGCATAAGTAGCTGGAGATTTTTTATCACTAAGAGAAGGGGAAATGTGTTGAGATTTGTGGAGCAAGTGGACCATGCTTGAAGGTGATATGTTTAGGCAGAGAGAGAATTAAAAGTTTAGCCCAACAAGAACCTATTGCTACTCTTCAATTTCTCATTGATGGGAACCTTAGCCATACTCTGCAGGTGGGTTCTGTAATAGTAGTCTGAAACTCATAAGTTAAAAAGTTATTTTCTTGAAAATTATGCACAAAATGAAACCTTCAAATGAGGGAACCAGTGCAAAGGTGATTTGTGTTTTTTCCCTGGCCATAAATCAGATAAGATGGACTTAAAATGGCTCTCCAATTGATTGGTAATAACCAGTCTGCTTTTTTCTTTCCTTTTATCCCTTTAAGCAAGGCACTAGTTGGCAGTGCAGAACACTGTGAATGACAAATCTATGGGATGAGCCAACAAAAGAACCACGTAATTGCAATTTGTGCAGATGATATTTTACTGACCTGATGTTGCCTCCTACAGTTGATTCCCTTCTTTTGTGAAATTGTACCCCAGGCTTCCTTCTTACAATTGGTTTATGGTCCAATTAATATGATAGTATGGTTTGGAACTGGAAAGAATTTGTAAGAAAAAGAATGTCAATTGAATTTCTATTTGCATTTCCCAAAGGCAGTCTGATATAGCTAGCAATGTTGAACTTGGAGATATAGGAAGATCTGTTTCTGAAGCACATCCTAAATACCAGCATTCTCCTGGTCACCCATGCTCACAACCTCACCTTCTTGTTAACACTCCTCATATCCTTGCTCAATTTACCCCTCATTATCTGATCTTATTCAAATTTTGTTATTTCTAACCTCACAATATTTCCCATGTAAGTCCCATTCTCACCACACATACACCCTGGTGCAAGGCCTATGTGGCTCACACTTGGATTGTTAGTATGGTGTTCTCAATAGTTTCCCTAATTCATGTCTCTCTCTGCTCCAATCTATTCTCCATTCATCTGTCAAAATGAATTTTTATAAAGCACAGGTCTTACCATATCACCTCTACTCGAAAAAGAATTGGGTCTAGTGTTATCTAGACTGGGGCTTAAACTTTTTCCACTTATGACCCCTTTTTGCCTGAGAAATTTTTACATGACCCTGGGTATGGAGGTATATGAAACAGGTAAACAAATTAAGCATTTACTGAAAATAAAGCCCAAAGAAATTTATTTTAAAGCAATTCTTTAGTAGACATTTAATTTTACAATTTATTATACATAAAAGCAAATTTGTATACCAATGACATGGATGTGCTTAATTATTTTTTCATAAAGAATTAAATCTTGGCAGAATATTTGACATCTTTTACTGTTGCCAAGTTTTTCTACAACTCCCACATTCAGTTATGCAAGCCCATATGGGGTAGACCCACAGTTTATTTTTTATTTTTATCAATATTATTTCATTTTATTTCCAATTACATGTAAAATAGTTTTTAACATGCATTTTTGTAAGCTCTTGAATTACTCCTTCCCTTCTGCTTTTTCTCCTTTCTCCAAGACAGTAAACAATCTGATTTAGGTTATGCATGTACAGTTATTTTGAACATATTTCTATATTTGTTATATTGTAAAAGAAAAATCAGAACAAAAGGGGAAAAACACAAGGAAAAAACAGCAAACAAAGAAATAAAAATGGTGAAATTATTATGCTTTGATTTGCATTTAGTCTTTCCATAGTTCTCTCTTTGGATGTGGCAAGCATTTTCCATCCTAAGTCTGTTAGAATTATCTTGGATCACCTCATTGCTGAGAAGAGGTAAGTCTGTTATAGTTGATCATCTCATAATATTGCTATTACTGTGTATGATGTTTTCCTGGTTCTACTCATTTCATGCTGCATTTCTTCATGTAAATTTTTCCAGGTTTTCTGAAACTGCCTCCTGATCATTTCTTATAGAACAATAATATTCCACTACATTCATATACCACAACTTATTCAGCCATTCCCCAAATGATTGGCATCCACTCAACTTCCAATTTCTTCCCACAACAAAAAGAAATGCTACAAGCATTTTCATACATGTGGGTTCTTTTCTCTCTTTTATGATCTCTTTGAGGGACAGACCTAGCAATGGCACTAATGGATCAAAGAGTCTGCAGTTTCCTAGCTCTTTGGACATAGTTCCAAAATGTTCTCCAGAATGGTTGTATCAGTTCACAACTCCACTAAGAATGCATTAGTGTTCCAGCTTATCTATATCCCCTCCAACATCTATCATTATCTTTTCCTGTCAACCTTAACCAATCTGAGAGGTGTGAAGTAGTTACTCAGAGTTGTTTTGATTTGCATTTCCCCAATCAGTAGTGATTTACAGCATTTGTATATGACTATAGGTGTCTTCATCTGAAAACTTTCTATTCATATCCTTTTACCATTTATCAAATGGGGAATGATTTGTAGTCTTAGAAATTTAACTCTGCTCTTTCTATATTTGAGAAATGAAGTCTTTATCAGAAACACTGACTGTAAAATTCTTCCTCAACTCTGCTTCCCCTCTAATCTTGGCTGCATTGGTGTATAAAAACTCATTAATTTAATGTAATCAGAATTACCCATTTTGCATTTCATATAATCAGAATTACTGATTTTGCCTTTCAACATGTTCTCTAATTCTTCTTTGGACATAAATTCTTCCCTTTTCCAAAAATCTGACAGGTAAACTATATTTTTCTTTTTTCATTTGTTTATAGTATCATCCTTTATTTGACCCACAGTTTAAGAACTTTGGCCAAGACCAATGAGGATTCAATGCACTAAGCACAGTATTTTTCATTCAATTGAGTCAAGAAAACATTGTCCATTATAATGATCTCAGTTTATCCATTTAAGCTATATGAGATAAGATTCTTCATCAGTGTTTGCTGAATTAAATTCATATGGAATAAGCAATGCCTGCTTCTTCTCAAGATGGGATTGCAAATCTAAGCTATGGATATAAACACATGCACAAATAGATAGTTATAGATAGATATAGATTATCATATCTATATAGTTCCTTACTCTGAAACAGGAATCAAGGTTTTCTAGGTGTGTGTGTGTGTGTGTGTGTGTGTGTGTGTGTGTGTGTGTGTGTGCACATAAAGGGAAAGCATTGTGTAATTGGGATATTCTAGGGACTAAATCAAACATCAAATAACCAGTAAATGGAAGTTAAAAGAGTGGATTATCTTATTATGCATAGAGATGATATGGATTGATTACTTTGCCTGTTGTGGTCCTCCTGCTTAGGATTAGAGATCAGATCAGAAGGAGTTGGCTATGAACAGAGATAAGAAACTAGATATTGTACAGGGGTCCCTGAGTTAGGAACACCCATTTAATCATTTAGGCTTATTTAGCAATCTCCTCATTCTTCAAAATGGCAACACTAGAAAAACAGAATCAGAGTGGTAAAGAAATTCTCTTCCCAGTGGCAGAACAACATGGCCACCGAAGAAAAAGAAACCACATGGTTTAAGTGAGGGTAGAGAGGGTGGTGGGGTGATTACTAGAGTGGCAAGAGAAACAGGATATGAGACTTGTCCTGGATAACAGTCCATTCTTAAATATAAGATTTTAGATATAAAAGAAGAAAGCATATGCTTGAGGGCTGAAGGAATAGCAAGGTACTAGGCCATGACATGGAAGATCAAATTAGGATTTTGCCATCTATTGATACTTTGAGTGACATGTACTGTGCAGGTCTGAGAGGAAGGAAGGGATTGACTAATATATTTAGTCACAAAATTCACTTTTGAGGAAAATCCCAAATCTTAGAATGGCAACCAAAATGTTTTTCCTTTCTCAAAAAAGAGAAGAGAACAAAATAAGCAAACATACACTAGTGAACTTGACTTGGGACCAGAATTTCTTGAATGAAGGAAGACAATTGACCTATAGCACTCCCCTCTTCCCCTTTAGACATGATAGAGTTTAGAAGGGATCATTTTTGATAATCCAAATTATGATTTAGCCAGGTACTTTAATTTTTCTCTAAATAGGAGACAGCTAGAGTAGTATAACCAGGATAAAGCCTTCTTTATCTTTCAAGTCCATAGCTTTTGAGGTTCATTTAAAGTGTCACTATAGGGTAGTGGAAACAGCACTGGCCTTAGACTTTGGAGACTCTTACCCCAGATATTTAATAACTGTAGTTGTGGATGATTCACTCACCTTTTTTAGGCTTCATGTTTCTCAGCTGTAAAATGGAGATAAATAAGAGCATCTACTTTATAGGATTGTAGAGAGGATCAGCTCAAATCAGAAAATATTTGTTAAAAACTGTCTCCTTGAAAGCCTAATGAGTTTATCATCATCAGAAGAATCAAGAGAATAACTTCTTCGTTTTACTATGGGACCTTGGGCAAATCATTTAAGTTCTCAGTGCTCCAGATGTAGCTTCAAGACAATAGGCTTCGAACCAGGTGTTGATCTTTAGTGGTCCAAGGAGTTTTCTTCCTGGGAGCTACACTATGTCAATGAAATCCCTGGCTCAGTCCCTGTCCCTGTAACATGGAATAAATAACATGGAAGAGTAAAAATAGGAAGAAATCTGATCCTATTGCAAAGCTCTGGTGTACCTTTAATGCCATTCAGTAACATAATGAATTATCCAAGAGCCCATTGATCGTATTGCATGGAAAAAATGCAGAATTTTGATGATTTTCAGTTTAATTCCCACTTCCACCCAGTCTGGGCAAAGACAAATATTATAAAAGGGGAGAGGGAAAGGATTCTCTGATTAGTGAATTTGGCTAATATTTCTGTATACCCTTGGGCTACATAGAAAGAATATTTGATTAAAATGTAACAAGCAACAGGAAGAAAATAAACAAATTGCTTTTAAATGACTCCTTCTCTCTCTCTCTCTCTCTCTCTCTCTCTCTCTCTCTCTCTCTCTCTCTCCTCTCTCTCTTTCTCTTTTTTTCTCTTTCTTTCTCCCTCTCCCCCCCACCACAAACACATGCAGACACACACTCCATTTTTTTCTATTTTCTTGTCTCAACCTTCCATTCCTATTCTACCTCCCTCACACTTCTGCTATTCCTCTCTCCTTCCTCCTTCTTCTTTTTCTTTCCTTCTTCCCTCTGTTCCTTCCTTCCTTCCTTCCTTCCTTCCTTCCTTGCTTCCTTCCTTCCTTCTTTCCTCCCTCCCTTCCTTTCTTCCTTTCTTCCTTCTTTTCCTCCTTCCTTCCTCCCTCCCTCCCTTCTTTCTTTCTTTCTTTCCTTCCTTCCTTCCTTCTTTCCTTTCTTCCATCTTTTTCTTTCCTCCTTACTTCCTTTCCCTTCTTTCTTCATTTCCCTCCTCCCTCCTTCCCTTTCCTCCTTCCCTCTTTTTCTCCTTCCTTCCTTTTTTCCTACCTACCTCTTTCTCCTTACTTATTCTGTAATTCTTTTGTCATTGTTTCTGGCTTTGCCTCTTAATTCCAACCTCTCCTCCCTATTACTGCTTTTCTTTGTGCATCTCTCTTCCTTTATTTCTGTCTGTATGTTTGTGTAACTTTTTCACTTTCTTTCCCCCCAGTCTCCATTTCTCTCCTAAAATTACTTCTTCAAAGTTTTCAAGTTCAGATGAGCTTTTTCTTCATCTTAGGGAAAACTCACTACCTCAGCTTTGATTCCAAAACGTCAAAAAGTCTTATGTTCCCTTTTTTCATTAGGAGGAACTTAGAAGAATCCTGTTAATTTTCAACTAATTTAAATCAGTTTATCAAGCTAGCATCCTCATTTCCCAGTGGGAGCTTTAATCATTTATACCAGAGAATGTGCTGCACTACTGAACTTGTTTTATAATTTAGGAGAGCTCCCTTCACCAAATCACCAGCCAAAGTATGTGATGAGTTCTCATTCCAGAATATTGTCTCTATTGAAAAGATGAAAGTGCTTGAAAGACGCCTATTATGTGGAAGCTCTCACGCCTGAGCACCTCTAATATTTTTATTTTATTGGCAGATACTGTAGGTGCAGAGAGTGGCCCATCAAACAGGGGCTGCTTTGGGAGAGATTGGGATAGGTTATTTATCACTTTATTACCTTTTATTTTCTCAACATGGTCTTAGATCCTCTTAAAACCTGATTTCACACCCCTATTTTGGAAGGTAACTGCAGTAACTGTTCCTCAATAGATCAGGAAACAGGGTCAGAGAGACTAAATGATATTCTCTAAGTCTCACACAAAATGAGCTCCAGGAAGAGTGTTATAAGGTTCATTCTTATGTTTTCAGCCTTTAGCTTTGACCAGTCAGATATGACATTGATTATGTCTGACCCAGGAGAGAATGTAGGAACAAAAGGAGACATGGTGCAGTGGGTAGAGTATGAGATTAGGGCCAAGAAATCCTGATTTGAGTCTTATCACACATGCTTATTAGTTGTGTCACTTCAGTCAGGCAAGATCCTTAACCCCTCTTTGACCCATTTTCCTTATCCATAACTGAGAGGGTTGGATGTGATTACCCCTAAAGCCCCTTTCAGCTTTAAATATATGAGGTTAAATTTGATGGCCTCTCAGGTTGCTCCTAGCTCTAAATTTATGATTCTCTGAATAGAATCAGGGGTATTTGGTAAAAACTGAAAAATTCATGTCCCTGTGTATGAATATGCTATCTAGGTTTTTATTTGTTTGATCAATTGTTTTCTGATGAAGATGAACAAAATAGCTCATTTTTATCCAATATTTCAAAGGCTGCAAAGTATTTCTGAATATTTTTTAAAAAAAAGCATTGGTCTTGGCACTCAAAGTCTGACAGCTGGGTTAGTCTGGATAGAATACAGGACTAAATTTCAGAAAGACCTGAGTTCAAATCTGACTTCAGACACTTACGAGTTTGTGATCCTAGACAATGTTTGTCTTGGTTTCCTCATCTGGAAAAAGAGCTGGAAAAGGAAAGAGTAAATACTCCAGTATCTTTGCCAAGAAAACTCCAAAAGGGTCACAAAGAGTCAGACATGATAAAACAACCACAAATAGTAACAACCCCAAATTTTAGACAAAAGTTCTAACCTGAACAATTGCTAGCTATGAAAATCCGGACAAATTATTTCACTCCTTTGATCATCACTCTTCTCATATATACCATGTTGTTATTCTTCAGTCATGACTGGCTCTTTGTGACATCATTTGGGGTTTTCTTGGAAAAAATACTAGCTTGATTTGCCATTTCCTTTTCCAACTCATTTTACAGATGAGGAAATTGAGGCAAATAGGGTTAAACAACTTGCCCAGGGTCACACAGCTAGTAAGAATCTGAGGCTCGTTTGGACTCACATCTTCCTGACTTTATTCACTGATCTATCTATCTTCCCCATTTGTAACACAGGGAGAAGAATAATGTTGATAGTCCCATACATATAATAATTTATCTCATTTGATTGTTATAACAACCTTGTGAAGTAGATGCTATTATTTTCCTCATAATACTTACACTACCCTCTTCTAGGGCTATGGTAAGAAGCAAATATGATTTGAATATAAAGTGCTCTGTAAGCATAAATAGCCATAAAGACTGTGATTAATATTGGTTCCAGATGGATAATGTCCAAACAAATCTCTTTCACCTCAGGAGTAAGATGGTATATTGCAGGAACAGAATTCCTCATACTTTGTCAGTAGCTATGGCTTTATTGTAGTTTTTCTTTCTTTTTTTTTTTTGAAAGAATATTTTATTGTGTAGTCCCAGTGGCAGATCCCATTGGTACAATCCTCATTCCTCATTGGTGAAATGAATATCCTTCCCTGTTAGAGTAGTAGGGCGGTATTTGAAGACAACAGGAGAGACCCATGCTCTTCAATCTTCAGAATTTCTTCAAGTTTCCATTAGCTCTGGCTTTTCTGGCTTCCAGCTTCAAAAGTGAAGATAGAACATGACATACTTCAGGTTGCTAAAGGAAAAGACCCTGGGAAGATATGAAAGGAGTCAGCAGTCTCTATCACATCACTTGAGTTTTCAATGAGTTTTCCTTTAGATGAGATATATAATTCTCCCACTTTGTTGAGCTGTTACCTCATCCTCAATGAGAGAGCTCCTTCACTTTTTATTGGCTCATATATTTTCTAAAATATATATATTCTCTGATTTTTATTTTGCTACTGCTTTGGTTAAAGGAGCTTCTTTGTTGTTTACTATGTATGTTAATTATGAATTGGTATATAGAACAAAAAAGATAAGACAGATATAACTTTTATATGACATATTGTTAAAACATTAGATTGAATTTTATCCTAGGTTAGCCCAGATATTATTAGCCTTAGGACTAACAGTATTTAAAGGAGCAGATGAAGACAATTCTTACCTGGTACAAGAGAGATGAGTGGCACAGTAGGAACATTTGAGTTCAAATTCACCTTCAGAAATACTAGCTGTCCTGAGGTACCATCTCACATTTCTCATATTGGAGAAATGGGAAAATAATGATAAATGTTGGAGGGGGTGTGGGAAAACTAGTAAACTAATGCATTGTTGATGAAGTTGTGAAAAGATTCAACCATTCTGGAGAAAAATCTGGAACTGTGTGCAAAGTTTTATAAAACTGTGGATACCTTTTGACCCAGCAGTGCCATTACTCGGCCTGTATCCCAAGAAAATCATAAAGGAGGGAAAAGGACCCACATGTGCAAAAATGTTATAGCAGCTGTTTTTGTTGTTCCAGCTCTTTGTTCCAAAGAATTGGAAAAGGAATGGATGCTCAACAATTGGGGAATGGCTGAACAAGCTCTGAAACATGAAGGTAATAGAATATTATTGTACTATTAAAAAAATTGATGAACAAGCTGATTATAGAAAGGCCTGGAAAAATTCCATGAAATGATGTTGAGTGAAACAAACAGAACCAGGAATACATTGTACACGATGATAGCAAGAATGTGTGATGATCAACTATGAAAGACTCAGTTCTTCTCAGTGCTTCAGTGATCCAAGGCAATCCTAATAGACATTTGTCTATTGTACAGATATTCCCATCTTCATCCAGAAAAGAGCTAAGGAGACTGAATGTAAATCAACACATGTTATAGTCACTTCTTTTTTCTGTTTTTTTTTTCCTTTACAATATTTTTTTCTTTTGCTCTGATTTTTCTCTCCCCAAATGATTCATACAGCAATATGCATTAAAAATAAATAAACTTACTACCGAAAAAAAGAGAATGTAAGCTCCTTGGGGGCAGGGACTGAATTTTGTAATCAAGAATGGTGGCCTGAGATTTGAAAAAGAATATTTTGTTCTTTGCCTTTAGCCCTCCTCTATTATCTTCCCCCCTCTAGAATAGAAGCTCCTTAGGGGCAGAGATTAGCTATGTATTGAGAGGTAGAGATTCATGTTGTATAACTTCTATAATATCTAATTAATGGAGAATCAGGGGAGAGACTTGTGTTTCACGATGGAAAATAGACACATGGTGATATATAAATGTTATTATTATTATTATTATTATTATTAGTTTTCTCTGAGGAAAGAAGAATGACCTCTGCTTCCAACTTCCTTCTTTTCCTCCTGGTAGGAATGAAAGTCTTATTTGCAAAAAAAAAGTGAGAGGAGAAAAGACTATAGATGTTTATTCCATCTCCCTTGAAGTCATACAATGGCAACCCTCTGTTACAGGTGGAGGAGGGTCCTTCACATTGCAGCATGTAGGCCTTAGTGGAAATTCACTCTATAATTGATTTTTAAAACAAGTTGCTGAGTGAGCTATCATGAAAGATATGGAATAACAAATTTAGAAGAGGTAACTAGCATACTAGCAAGTTAATATTTGTAGAGCACTGGAAAAACCTTAGGCTAGTCTATAAACATTAGCTATCATTATTTTTAGTCTTATATGAGCAGATTTCAGGAAAAATAAAAGCATTGGTCTAATTCTAATGCAACATAATTCAAAAGAGATAAATATAAAGTTTTATTACTGTATTCAAAAATCAATATCACAAGTCAAAATAGGGAAGGTATGATAATACAGCAGTTTTTTATTTTTAAGATTTGAGTGTTTCAGTGGATTGCAATGTCAATATGAGTTAAAAGTATAATGTGAGAACCAAATAACTAATGGAATTTAGGGTTATATTGAGATAATTTTAGTTTCAAGGAATAAAGAATTAATAATACTACTGTACAAATTCCTGGTCTCATCTATTTGGAGTCTTCTGTTAAGTTCTTGTGATCAACTGAATGTTGAAAAATGTTGATAAGCTAGAGACTATTCAGAGAAGGAAAAGCAGGTTAGTGAAGAATCTTGAACCTTGTCCTATAAAATTCAGTTGGAAAGCACTTAAAGAAAAGAAGATACAAGGTAAATATGATAGCTGTATCCAAGCAGTTCTCCAGCTGCTTCATGGAAGAGAAATGAAATTTACCCTTCTTGGACCCAAGTGGCAGAGCAAAAAGCAATGGATGGAAATTGAGGATATCAGGAAAATTTAACACAATTTTTTTTTTTATAGTTACAGCTACATAAAAGTTTGATGGGTTGTTTTGTAATGTTGTAGGTTCCTTTGCAGGTCTTAGAAGAGAGGAAGAAGGCATTGCTTTTCAGCAATGTATTTGACTGGATAGTTTCAGAGGTGTCATCAATTTGAGAATTCTATGATTTTGTAGTGTCTACAGAGAAATATTTGGAGTGAGGAAAGCATGGACTTGAGTCTTATATCTGAAAATACTAGCTATATCACTAAATAATTTAACTTCTGTGTCCCCCAGGGGGCTTTTGAAAATATTAATCAGAGATGGATCACTAATCTGATTTAGTCAGAGGAGGAAATTTCTACATTAGGAGTTTGACACATTGCTGAAATCATTGGGAGCTAATGAGGCTAATAATGTGGCAACTCTAGGGTAGGAGGAAGAAGAGTGGATTGGGGAGAAGTGATTGAAATGTCAAAAATCCAAAGTACATTAATAAAATATTAATATGAGCAAAATTTAAAAAAACCTATTAGTAGGTGACATTATCCTGAATTACATACTTTGTTTCTTGTCTCTTGTTACTACATTGGAAATTTTGAAGATGAAATGAATGTAAATCAGTTACTGTTTTTAGCTCCTTTTGTATTTGGCCAGTTTGTTCATTGTAGTCTTTTTCCATTTTTTCTATTTTATTTTGCAGTGATCTCATTTCGTTTCCTCATGTTTCTTCCAACTCTCTTTTAAGATCCTTTATGCAATCTTCAAAGAAAGCCTTGTGGCATGGAGTCCAGTTTATGCCTCTCTTTGGGGCTTTTTCTGTAGTTGCTTTACCTTTAGGGGCCTCAGGATTTGAGGTCTGTTCTTCCCTCTCTCCGTAAAAGCTGTCTATGGTGAGATATCTTTTTGGTTTTTTATTCATTTTTTTAAAGGTGTGAGGTCTGTTCAAGGCAAAGGAGGGACAGCTGCTTTAATTTGCCCTGGGGAAGTTCAGCTGATTGAGTTATTTCAGGTGCTGATCAGTCCTGCTGATTGATTGATCACCCTAGGGTGCTGTGTAATGGCAGCTAAGTCTGACACTCATCAGGGGTTCAGTGGTTCACAATCTACCCCCCACAAAATGGAATATCTTCCAAACCACCTGCTTACAATCAGGACAGATTGGCCCAAGAGGCCCACAGAAGACTCCCAGGTGTGTGAAAAGTGCAATGATCCCACTCCTGTGACGACTCCTGTTCCAGCTCTCTGCCCTGGTCTCCCTTTGCTGAAGTCTGGGTTCAGCAGACCACCCCCCTGCCCAATTAAGACAGACCTGTTTTGAAGTTCTTCCAGAGTATCTTCTTCTAGAATTGTGTTGTCCTCCAGATATTGTGGATTTTTTTGCTTCAAAATCAGTCTAGAGGTTTCATATGTTGTTGGTTTGAGGGAAGGTTAGAGGAGGTTACAGAGAGTCCTGTCTGATCTCCGCCACCTTGGCTCCATCCCCTGAAATGAATGTAAATCAAATTTCTCCCCAACTGATTCTCTTCAAGTCATTGGCTATTTTGTATTTATTTTCTCCAATGTCCCCCCATACTCAGTCCTACACAGTGCAATTATTCTCTGCTATCTCACTCTGTTGTGTTCTCTGAGGCTGTGTCAGATCAAATGAGAAGCCCTGACTGGCCCTACCAACTGGTAAAGATTTGGAGTATGAGCCAAGTCTAGGCTTTGGGTCACTTATCAGTCTTCTCTGTTGATCACCTCCAGTTATTCTGAGTATACTTCTTTTACATAGTAGTATGTATATGTTCTCTCCTATTATTCTTTGCCTTTCTATCCATATCATTAATCTAAACTCCTGATTCAGAGCTGGTGTTTGATAAGTGCTTGTAAGTTGAGCATAAGACTAGTCTAGCTAAAAGTCAGAAAGATTTTATCACTAGATTGTATCATAAACCAAAGATTTAGAGCTGAGAAGGAGCTGAGAGGCTCCCCCCTAACAGACGAGACTGTTGAACTTACCAAGATCATATAGATTGTTTCAGAGCCAGGACTTAAAGTGGAGCCTTATGATACCCAACGCAGTGTTCCTTCCATTGCACTATGTGTACATAGCAGGATGAGTTCTTTAGTCATGGCAACTTTGAAGATCATCTATTAGGGCACAGGAGTGAAGCAACTGAGATTTACACTCTTGGTGGGGAAAAGAAGCAGATTCCTGCTATTGCTATTGAGTCATTTCAGTCACATCTAACTCTTTGTGATCCCATTTGATAAAAGATATTGGAGTGGCTCCTTTTTTACAGATAAGGAAACTGAGACAAACATGATTAAACTTTTTCTAGGGTCATACAGCTAGTAAGTTTCTAAAGTTGATTTCTAGTCATATGGAAAGGTGTTTTAAATCACTCTAGATCAGAGAAATGCAAATTAAGACAACTCTCAGAATTGCTAAAATGACAGGAAAAGATGATGAATATTGGAGAGGATGTGGAAAAACTGGAACACTAATACATTTTTGGTGGAATTGTGAACTAATCCAACCATTCTGCAAAGCAATTTGGAACTATGCCAAAGGGTTATCAAAATTGTGCATATCCTTTGATCTAGCCCAGTTTCTGCTGGATTTATATTCCAAAGAGATCTTAAAGGAGGGAAAGGGAACCACATGTGCAAAAATGTTTGTGGCAGCCCTCTTTGTAGTGGCTAGATACTGGAAACTGAATGGCTGCCCATCGATTGGATAATGGCTGAATAAATTATTGTCTGTGAACGTTATGGAATATTACTGTTTTAAAGAAACAATTAGCAGGATGATTTCAGAAAGGCCTTGAGAGACTTGCATGAACTGATGCTGAGTGAAGTGAGCAGAACCAGGAGATCATTATACACAGCAACAACAAGATTATATGATGGTCAATTCAGATGGACATAGCTCTTTTCAACAGTGAGATGATTCAGACCCATTATAATGATCTTGTGATAATGAGAGCCATCTACACCCAGAGACAGGCCTGTAGGAACTAAGGGTAGATTACAACTCTTTTTGTTGTGGTTTGCTTGAATTTTATTTTCTTTCTCATTTTTTGATCTGATTTTTCTTGTGCTGCAAAATGTCTATACATATGTTTGCCTATTTGGGATTTAACATTTTACAATGTTTAATGCATACTGGATTCCATATCATCTAGGTAAGAGGGTGGAGGAAGGGATGAAATTGGAACACAAGGTTTCTCAAGGGTCAATGTTGAAAAAAATTATCCTTGCATATGTTTTGAAAATAAAAAGTGTCAATAAAAAACTCAAAATTCACTTTCCTTTATAAAAATAAATTAATTAATTTTAAAAAAAGTTTCTAAGGTTGGATTTGAACTGAGTTCTTCCTGACTTTTGATCCAGTGTTCTATCTATTTCACATAGGAGACTACACACACTCACAAAATCATGAATGCTGAATGACTGATGCAGAGTAACAAATCTCATTTTTCTTTCTTCCACAGGTATTAGCACAATGCCTGGCACACAAAGTTAGCATTTAATAATTTGTTGATTAATTGCTTTATTAAGTGCTTTGCTCTTCATATTAATTGAGTCCCCAATTCTATTTACCCTTGACTTTAATCATGCTAACTACCAATTTATTAATCTGTTGCTAATAACTGGTCTTCAGACCGAACAGATTGCTTAACTCAGCAATAGTTTAGGTCACTTTAAGGCTGAATAAACTTCTGAGTATTGATTTCAACTCATTTCTGATAATGCATCTTGAAGACAGGGTATTATTTTCTTCAGAATCCCAACACATAGCACAATTTCTAGTATATAATAGTATATTAACAACTAATGAATTACCAGTTTCTATTTATGGTCCAAAATGCTTTTAATCCTTTTATTATTAAAACTAACTCTTTCTGGAGGCATTGGGTACAGCAACAATGATGCATTAGCTTTGATACAGGAAGTGAGAAAGAAAATAAATTTCATAATCTTCCAACATCCTTGGTCATATCAAAGTTGCTCCTCATGGCACCATCCTGGAAAGCCTGAGTTCAAATATTTCTCTTCTTCTTTAACTTACTCCAGAATGCCCCCAGTTAATTTTCCATCATCATCTTAATTAAAGAAAAGGTTGATTTGACTGCCATCTCCTTGAGCACTGCAGATTCTGTCATGGGTCAGTGCAGAATGTATTGAAGATTAAAGTATTTTGCAAGACAGATGTGTTACAATTAAAATCAGTTTGCAAATCCCTAATTAAAATAAAGATTCAATTGGTTGCTCCTGGGAAAATGGATTCCATCAAGGAGAAGTTCACTTTTAGATATTAATAAACAGGCAGTTTGTTTCAGTAGAAAACATCTTACTGTCAGTATTGCCTTGTTAATAATTATGTTCTGTTTTTAATTGGGCCCCTGATCATAGCCAAAGGGAATTGGGAGGACTGTTAGGATTGGAGCTGGCCAGAGGCAAAAAGAAATCAGAGTTTACCAAATGTGACTTCACCTCCCATTTTATTCTCTCTTTGTTTTAATACTCTCCTTCTCTTACAAGCTTTCTTGACATTCAAGGTTTTCATGCTAACTAGACCTTAATAGCCAAAAAGATATTAAAAAAGAAACTGATTTTGAAATTGGAGGATATTGAATTGATCTTAATTCTCTTTCCTTAGGACTTGGATAACCTTGGCCAAGTCAATAACTTGACCTTTCCTCTGTCTAAATAAACGAGATTTCACTAAAAAAAAATCAGCAAGGTACCTTCCACTTGTCTATGTGTATGAATATATATATATATGTATATATATATACACACACACATATAGTCACATTAGGCTGTTAGTGACAAGATGTATTTTAGAATCCTTAATCTGTGGGGAGAAATAGAGTTTTAAATGGAACTAAATTGATAGCTCCACCCCAAGTGATTTTAATCTATTACAATGCACAGGAGATATGATTTGCTTGGTCATAGAGGGAGCTCAAAAGAGTTTTCTCCTACTGTAATTCAAAGTGTAGATTGAACCCCAAAAGTGGTAAGTAAAGCAGAAGAAAGCAATTAAAAAGCCTAAAGCTTGTTTCAAATTGGCTCCTGAATCTGAATCACAAAAGAGCTGAGATAAGCCCTGGGACCATAGGCTACAAAAGCTAGTTAGGCTGTCCCAGACATCATGAAAAGACCTGAAGAGAAGTGGTAATTAAGTCTAGACACTAACAAAGGGCTCAGGAATAGCAGAGAAAGCAACTTGCTACCTTCCTTACATATAATTAAATTACAGTAAGCATTAGTCTTCTGCTAGATAATATGGGATCTCTGTTTAGGGTAGCAAGGTGATGCTGTGGATGGAGCACTGGACTTGAAACCTGAGTTTCAATCCCCTCCTCAAGTAGAGGAGTTTAGCTCCTGTTCTAGCCCCAATATCCTGACTCTACAAAAAGACCTTTTACTTTTTCCATGCATATCATGCAACTGTATCCTGGCTTTTCCCCTCTAGAACAAACTGACCTTTTACCTTTTCCATGCATATTTAGTTGTCCCCAGTCCAATATACAACTTACTAATGCAAAAGGACTTTTTTTCCATGCATGAGATATATCTAATCACAGGGATTTTTCCCATAATCTTCTTATCAGAGGTTTCTGAGATGGCACAATTTATTTGCTTTGCCCAAATCTCCTGTGGGTTCCTAAGGAAGTCTATGAGATGTATCACCCCCATAAATATCCTTTGCTTGATTTGGAGATTGTTGTTCCTCAGTTCTTTCAGAAATGATATTGGAATGCATACCTCAGGCACTGCGACATTTTGGGGCAAGCCCAATAGAATGAAACTAATCTCTACAAGCTTATAAATCACCTTTTAATTAATGAATTTATTATTGTTGATCAAACAAGTAGATCTTGAAGGTATCAAATTGAAATAGAGGACCATTAAAGAAGTTACAACAAGGGTCTTTTAACTAAGGCAAGGTAATTATAATTGAGGCCATATCACAGCAACCAAGCACCTCAGTCTCTCTATCTTTCTCCATCTCTGTCTTTCTCAATTTCTCTCTCTCTCTCTCTTTGTTCTGGGTTTTTTCTTATACTTTGTTTCACACTTCCCATCAGTACCTAAATATTCACTTATTTTTGTAAATAAGAATCCCATATCCAACTTTTATCTCTCTTTTTTTGACCTCCATTCATATCACCAACTGCTTGCTGAATATCTGTAGTTGTAGCTCCTATATGAATCTCTAACAGGACATGTCCAAAATAGAAAGCATCTCAATCCTGTTCTCTTAACTTTCTTATATCAGTTAATGATTTTCCTGTCCTCATCACTACAATTAGCAACCAAAAATCATCAAGGAAGGATGGAAGAGGCTTAGTGGTGCATTAGATAGAGCATTGGAACTGAAGTCAGAAAACGAGTTCAGATTCAGTCTGAGACACATACTAGCTATGAGTCCTTAGACAAGTCAACTAATACCTTTCTGCCTCATTGAAAAATTAGTATAATAATAACACCTATCTCTAAGGGCTGCTGAGGAAAAAAGAAATACTATTTGTAAAGTGTTTTATAATCATTGAAGTTAGTGTCCTTCATTTTCCAAGAAGACAAAAATGAGATCACTATGCTAGCATTCCCCCCCCCCATATCTTTAGATACTATGCTAGTATCAAGTTACAGTGTGTCAGATGTGACTGATCAGACCAGTATAAGCTCTGAACACTCTGCCATAGGTTGGACTCAAATGGTCCATAATGAACATTTGGGCTAGCTTCTCTAATTTTGCATATTTCTTGTTTCCTTTGAGCTAATTCATTTCTGCTTTGCTCATAGGACACAATACCTTTTCTGATGAGGGCACGCCATACTGGGCAGTCCTGTATATGTCTCCCATTCATACAATAGATTCTAAAGTTCTTAAGAGATACCTTAAGAGTGCTCTTTTTCTGACCACCTTGTGAGTGCTTGCCCTGTGTGAGCCATTATCATGACTATCATTCTCCCTAAAACTTTTCTTCCTTGCATTGGACATTTCCCATCATCTGCCATATCTTTTGGATATTTTCTTAACATCTCATATAATCCATTCACTTTCCTCTATCACAAATGTCTACCTTATTTTATGCCCTTGTTACCTACCCCCTGGACTTTGACCATTGTCATTTAAGTGG
>JAJPUD010002731.1:76698-94597 GCA_023553655.1 Myrmecobius fasciatus
TCTAGAACTGATATTAGAATATTTTGTTCCAAAGTACGAGGGAGGTAATATGGCTGCTGTAGACACCAGATGATGGTAGACAACAAATGTTGGGGTTCAGTCATGTGAAGAATTCACAATGCATTTTCTTTGGCAAAAAATAGGTTTAGTTAGGAGAGGAGGTTACAGACAAAATGAAAAGCTGCAATAAACACCAGAAAAGGTAAATATGAACTAGAGTTAGGAGAACATAGAAAGGGGTTTTAAAATTCTCTAATGGAACTTGTCCTTTACCAGAAGAAAGGAAATACCCCATGAGGTTGGGGCATGCCCTTAGCTAGCAAGCTAAATCCTCAAAGAGATTTAGCACCCTAAAAATCCAATTAACTATAAGGAAGAGAAGTGGGGTCAAGAGAGCAGTGATACCATAAGGTATTATGTGATTATGAGGGACACCACAAGGCATGGGGAAGGGATAAGGGGAAAGACATCATGAGAAGAGTATCATGGTAGATTGATCCAAAGGAGGGTTGTAATGAAGTTTTGAGTCATAAACTGTTTTACAAGAAAACAAATTAATTTCAGGGCTATGACTAGGATTTCTGAAAGGATATTGCAAGGCAAAGCTGCCCATAGATCCTACAGAAAGTGGGCCTCAAAAGTTTTAACATAACTTGGATTTCTGACTAGATGACCTCCACAGAGGGTGGGACTATGGAGCCTAAACTTATCTCCCTCTGTCCCTTCTCTCTGCCTGCACCAGGGATCCTTTTATCAATTTCTATCTGTCCACCATATTTACCATTCAGGATCTTATCAGGAGGAGAGGGAGGGAGAGGGAAGAGGAGAGATGGGAAAAAGAGAGAGAGAGACAGACAGACAGAAAAAGAAAGAGAGGGAGAAAGAGAGACACAGAGACAGAGAAACAGAGGGAGACAGAGAGAGAAAGAGAGAGAGAGAGGGAGGAGGGAGGGAGGGAGAGAGAGAGAAAAAAAGGAGGGAGGGAGGGAGAGAGAACTTGATGAATGGGGTAAAAGAAAGAAAAGAACATTTATTAAATGCTTATTATATGCTGGACATATTGTACTAAGCATTGAGGAATTAAATAAGCATTTTTATGGAGAATTCACATGTGGCACATGCTCACAAAGTGGTCAGAAAAAGTGATAAAAGGACACTCTCCAGATTTTTCCTAAGAACTTTAGAATTGATTGTATGACAGGGGAGATACTGACATAGGATATCCCATCCTTGTTTCCAAGCTGGACAGAGGGAGTTAGTTCCTCCAGTGAGGGAGTACAGAATCCTGGAGAGTGAGATGAACCAGGGATGAAGTTAGTATAACTGAGACACCTTTTAACTTTTTCTCCCAAGAAATGGTGCTTCCTGTTATGGAAACATGAATCAAGAGATTGGGCCTCAAGTTGGAGGCTTTCATAATTATTTCCCATAATTCTCCCTCATATATTCTAAAGTAGACAAACTAGTCTTCTTGCTGTCTCCCATGTACAACCCTCCAACCCTATCTCACTGACTTTGTAAAGAGGCTGTCTCTAATGTTTGAATGCTTTCCTCCTTACTCTGGCACTTGGAATCTCTAGTTTGCTCCTAGAATCTCAGAAGTCCTGCCCTCCTCAGGAGACTTTCCTCATCTTTGCAGTTGTCAGGACTTGTCCCATTCTCAAATTACTTGGTATTCATTTGGCATAAATATTGTATATTCCCAGTTCCACAGTAGGCATAGAAAGGAAAGAATAAAAAGCAATGTCTCTCTTCAAGCAAATTATATATAAAAGGGGCAATGGAAATAATGTGTACATATACAATACAGCATGTATGTACATGTATGCATATCAGTAACATATATATATATATATGTACATATGAAATAGATACAGGGTAATTTATTTTAGATTTTTTCAGTGTAATTATAGGGGTGTGCATGTGTATGTGTTTGTGTGTGTATTAATACACGGACAGCTAGGTGGCACAGTAGGTAGAGTGCTTGACCTAGGATCAATCTTCCTGACTTCAGGAACTTATTAGCTTTTACCCTGGGCAAGTCTTTTAAACCTGGTTGCCTCAGTTTCCTCATTGTTAAATGAGCTGGAAACAGAACTGGCAAACCCCAAACTTCAAATGGGGTCACAAAGAGTTGGACACAACTGAAGTGACTAAACAAGAAATGCATAAATCTACATATATTTATACATATTTGTATTATACATATTTATACATATAAAATAGATACCAGGTTTTTAAAATTTTATTTATTTCTTCTTAGATGTAGTGTTACTGGCAGTTGGGGCTCAGGAAAGACCCCATAAAGAATGTCATTTCTCAATTGAGCCTGGAACCTTGCCGAGGCACCTGACTGATGTTCTACTTGGAAGCACTGCTCTTATAGTCACAAAGTCTTGAGTTTGAAGGCTTCCTCAGACAATTGTTAGCAATATGATTTTGGGAAAGTCATTGAAAAAATTTTAGTCTGTCTCCCCAACTGTAAAAAAGAAACAATAATAGCAACTGCCTTGAAGGGTTATTATGAGTATCCATCTCTCATGTATATTCATACATAAAGCATTTTGCCAGTTGAAAAGTGCCATATCAATGCTAGCCATTATTTCGAAGGAAACCAGAAGTCAGTGAGAGCAAAGGCAATGGAGAATGGAGAAACTAATACATTTTTTGAGTATGGGTGGTGGGTAGATGCTTAGCTGAGAAAAGGAAGAGAGATATAGGACATCAAGGAGTGAGGATGCTAAGGTCCAGTTTGACCTTTTATTTGCAAAAGATGTGGGAGATTTGGGAATATTTATAGACAGTTGGAAAGGAGCCAGCAGATAGGGAAAGATTGAAGTTATCGTCTCATAAATCTTTATAAATTCTCAGATACCAACAAAAGCCTTGTGAATTAAATATTCAATTAGCACTTATCAACTCCAACCTATTACTTTTAGGAAGGTCTAATATAATCTTGGAGAGTTTTTTCTTCTTCTTTTTTCAGTCTCTTGGGTAAATCATGATGTACTACATATTGCAGTTCTCTGTCAATGATCACCAAGCTCCCTAATTAGTTGTAAAAAGGGGAAAATTATAGTTATTCTCCAATTATTACTTATCTTCATGGATGTCTACATTCATCCTACTCACTTTTAAAAATGCCAATTTCCAAGTGGTCACAAAGGATAAATGCTGGTTAATTCCCTGGAAAATTCCATTGAAACAGTTCTAAACAAGAATAAAAGCAAATATAACTGGGGATGTGTTTTCAATTGTGTGCCAACAGTGGTAGGATAAAAGTTGAAACCACTTAATCATTTGGGATACAATTTAGCATAATGTCTGAAATCTACACACATTTACATTGATTTCCATTTTAATTAGCCCCAGCTCTGAGTCTGGATGGGATTAAAATCATTACAGAAATAACTCAGAATTATATTTTACATTCTAGTGAGAGAGCTGTCCATGAAATATTACAGATCACAGACTTGGAGGTCTGAGGGATCTTAGAGTTTATCTTGTCTAAACCTTAACTTTACAAGCGAAAAGGAAAGTACAGAAAGATTAAGGGATTTGTTTAAGGCCATATTGGTAGTAATAGAGGGAACAAAGATCTGAACAAAGGTCCTCTAAATCCTAAGCAAGCTAATTTGTGGATGGATGGACCAAACTGTCTCTTTTATTCTCCACATCCAATGAATGACTGCTGCCTCTCACATATGGAAGGTAACTTTTTAGTTGGTGACAAAATGCTATGAAATCATTGACTCTTCTCCCTCTCCATTTCTGTATTTCTGCAGTGTAGTAAAAGTTTAGGAATTGGAATAATTTGTCTTTGTTGGAGTATGAAATTCAATGATTATAATGTTGGGCAAGTTTGGTGTTGTTCAGTCTTTTTTAGTCTTCTCAATCCATTTTGGGATTTTATTGGCAAAATTATATAGTAGTTTACCCTTTCCTTTTCCAGCTCATTTTTCAAAGGAGGAAACTGAGTTAGATAAGGACTAAGTCATTTCTTCAGGGTCACATAACTAGTAGGTGTCTGAAGCCAGATTTTAATGCAGGAAGAGAAATCTTTCTGACTCCAGGCCTGGCAATCTACCTACTGTGCCGCCTAGCTGCCCTTGGGCAAATTATTTATGTCCTAAAATTTTTGTTTTCCTCATCTTTCAAGTGAGAATGATGAATCTTGCACAACATACTTAATGGACTTCTGTTGATTAAGGAAGAAACAATCTCTCTTCAAAGCCAAGCTAGGAAAATAGCAAAGAAATACTAAGTGAATGGAATCTATCTTGTCCTCTTCTGCCCCAAACCACCACAGGTAATAAGGATAGCTAATTGTGTATTTATTATTTCAGAGGACAGAATACTGCCAGGATTGACAATTTTCCTTGTAATCCATCTCCATATTAGGTAGACCTCATGGTTTCCATGCAGCAGATTGCAAGAAATGCTAAACTAGGTGATCTTAGGTTCTATTTTGTCCTGAGGTCTGTTATGCTATAGGTCAATGGCTTTATTTGTTTTGAATTTCAGTGCAGTACCTTTACTGTAATTTCTCAGTAGTGGACACATGGAGACTAGGTAAACATGTAGCTGACAAAGGAAAACAAAGTAGAAATGAAAATCTTTTGCATAAGACATTGAAAGGTGAGCAGGGCTAGATGGCTTCTTTTGAACTTTCAAAGCAAATCATTATTTACATCCAGATTGCAAATAAATTAACTTAATAAAACCATTTTGCCTCCAGTCCTCAGTGACTATAATTGCCATTTTCATGATTTTCAAAGGAAAAAAATTCTCTCTGCTCATAACTTCATTTTGTGTTATTTCTCCTATTAGAATGTAAGCTCATTGGAGATAAGGATTGTATTAGCTTTTGTATTCATATCTTCAGTACTTATAAAGTTTGGAACTTAAATTTGAATAAATACTTTTCTATTTGCTCATTCATTCATTTAAAATTGATCTATGAACTTAAAAAAAAAAGGAGCCTTTGCTATATTTTAGTAAATTTTTTCCTCTAATGTCACTTGCTATTTGGAAGTGACACCTGTGTTTTCTGACCACTTTTCATCGAGTTGAAATATCTGTAAGTATGAGAAGATGCAGAGACTTTTTTCTTAAAACCCACATAGTGAAATTCAGAGAGGTTTACCTCCCAATGTAATAGAAAGTGGTTTTTGTTTGTTTTTCTTTTTTGCCACTGCAAATGGTGAAAAGGTCTGTTGAAGTCAATATCAATCAGAGACCCTTGGTGGCAAGATTAGTTGCATTCACTATTGAGTAGGAACTCAATAATAACCTCATAAAGACAAATCAGTAAATTAAGACAAAATAGAGACTAAAACCATTCAGAAAATCACAGGCTCCTTTAGTGAAGAATAGCTATCTGATGGCTTAAAAATCAAAAGAATAGTATTAAATTTTCTTTCTGCCTGTTTCTGATCTATATTCTTGTACACTATTGTTTGATTTTGATTTACTTTCACAGTTTCAGGTTATTTTTATTATTTTTAAAAGCATGCCACTGAGTGAATCAAGATAATGAAAATTCTCTCTATTAAAATATTTTAACCAAATTAGAAAACTGGCAGTCGATAAAATTCTTGGCAAAAGAAGGAAAGAAGGTCTCCAACAATAAAATTAATTCCCTTCTATTGGTGCAATGGGAAAAAAGCTTTGAGATTAGAGTTTTAGGACTTAAATCCACCAAGACCTGTGCTGCAGCTTATGCAAGTCACAGACCCTCTGGACCTTAGTTTTCTTATTTATAAAGTGAAGATAAGGGCTAAGTGATCTCCACTTGAGCTCTGGTTTCTCCCAATTCTATGGGAGCAGTATTGTATAATTGAAAATCAAATTAAAAAAAATTGTCCCTAAAATCAGAAGATCAAGATTCACATCCCATTTCTGATGCTTGCAAATTTCTTAATAAAGCAATCAACATCTATTAAGCACCTGCTATGTATTCAACTCTGTGTTTGACACAGCAAATATAAAACCAAAAATGAAAGTCCCTGACCTCAAGAAATCTATATTATATTGAGGGAAACACCTGCCTCAATGTATCAATGTAAATTGTACCAATATATCAATGTACCAATACATCTTTTTCCAAAACCGATTGATGTGACTTTGGGAGAGACAGCATTAGCAACAGTAGCAGGAGGATGGTGATGGGAATGAGGAAAGGTTTCCTGTAGAATATGGTATCTGAGCTGAGTCTCAGAAGAAACTAAAAATCCCAAGAAGTAGACCAGAAGTGGGGGTGTAATCTAGCCAGTGGAGACAAGTAAGGGAAAGGGAAATACTTTGTCAAATGTGGAATCAGGAAGTAGGCCAATATAGCAGGATTGTGAGGAGCTAATTGAATAGAAAGAGGAGAAAAATGCATGATGATACTGAACAGGGAGAAAGGAGCCATGTTGAGAAGACTTTTAAATTCTAGATAGAGGAATTTCTATCTGATACTTTAGGAAATACGTAGCCATTGGAGCATATTTGAGTGGGGGATGGCAGTGGAGGGGAATGGGGAACTTTTGGAAGATAGTCTAGGAAAATTGGACTATGAAGGACAACCATCCAGGTCTAAATATATATTTTCTGCTGGTTTCCTGTTTAAACTTGGGGGACTCAGTTTCTGATGATGAAGTAGTGACTCAGGCTGATAATGTGATAGTGAAAATGTTATATTGTCAGAAGTATTGATGACTTCAAAGCTTCTGGGTTTGGAATTAAGTGTTAATACAAAAGAAATGTCACTCATTACTCAGTCTTTTTTGCTTCAGGGCTTCTGCTGGGGAGACAGCTTTGATTTATCAAGTAGAGAAGACAGATGACCAATTTTCCCTACCTGTTTATCACATGTCTGTGAATACATGTGCTTCTTTCACTCTGTATTTATTGTTTTTTGATATTAAGTGAATAAAGATTTTGAACCTAAAAGTTGCTCAAGTGACCTGGTGAATTCAGCAGGAGTCATAGCAGAGATCCCACCAGCTCATAGAGGTAGCATCAGATTACACTGGTGCTAAAATCAGTAGCCCTAGCAATGAGGAAATAACCAAACACCAACTTTGAGATGGACCTGCATAGGCAATGACTTTATAAACTTTGTAAGTACTTATGAGATTACAGGACCAAAGCTAGTCCAACAACATTTTGGCCCAATTATGAGTAAGTGAAGCCCTTAAGTGACTTGCTTGAGGCAATCTGACAATGTATTGAATATCCAGTGAAGAAACAACATCCTATAAAAAGAATGTTTAAATAAACCACCTGTATTACAGAGATGTTATGCCTTGCTAGAAATCATCTTAGGTGAGACAGCTAAGTGGCACAGTGGATAGAGCCCCAGCCCTGAACTCAGGAGGACCTGAATTCAAATCTGGTCTCAGACACTTGACAAACACTTCCTAGCTGTGTGACCCTGGGCAAGTCACTTGACCCCAATTGCCTCAACAAAAATAAATAAATAAATAAACAAACAAACAAATAAATAAATAAAAATCATCTTCGCTGAGCAATAGAGCAGTTTATCCATTACTGATGTCTTGCCCCACAGCAAATTACATCAGGACTCTTTGAAGGAATAAAAAGACTCTTCAGCCAGTAATTGAGAATTAACCGCTTTGTCACATGCTGTTTACACAGGAATTTCACTACTTATCATTTATTTAAGCCTACTTTTCCCAAGAAACCTTGTGTGTGAAAAGAAAGAGTGAACCATCAGGTTGGGGGATAATTATTTTTACCAAATTATTGAACAAAATTCTCAAAAAATTACAGCAAATTAATTGATATCTATTATATAATTATTAATGTAGAACACATTTCTAGGAGCTCAGAAGATGTCATACTAGAAGCTCTAGGTCCTCATATTCTTCCCCTGACAGGATCTTCAGAATTTAATTCTAGTGAAAATTTGTGAGTAGTTTCCCCAGAGGAAATTATATAGCAAAAATCACTTTAGTGGTTGTGAGGAGAATGAATAAGGGAGGAGCTTGAACTAGAAACTTGAATTAGAAAGCTATTGCAGCAATTCAGTTGAGACTGATCAAAGCCTTATCCAGGATGATGTATATATGATTAAAGACAAGTTGGTAGATATGAGAAGTATTGCAAAATTTAGAAATAATGTAATTTGGAAACAAACTAGAAAAGTGGGATAAAAATGAGGAGTCTAGGATGACACTAATTAGGATATTGCAAGGAGATTTGTGCCCTTTACAGAAATATGTAACTTTGGAATAAGGGTAGGTTGAGTAGAAAGACAAAACATTCTGTTTTGGACATGATGCATTTAAGATCTATTTTTTAAAATCACACAGGCAGCTGGTAATGTGAAAATTTAGCTTGAGAGAGAAACTGAGGCTAAATATACAAATTAAAGAAGATAATTGAATACTTGAGGCTGATGAGGCTACAGAGGTAGAGATTATAATTAAAAAACTGAAAAGGACTCAAGACAATATTGGACATACTCCCAATTAGGGGACACAATATAGATACAGTCTTGGAAATTCGAAATATCCTTTTCATTATAAGTAAAATGAGTGAGTTTTTGAGGTCCCTTTAAGCTTTAGATGTATGATGCAATATGATCTATGATAAAGCAAGATTCTTTCTTTTTACTAGTATTTTACTTTTTCCTGTTATATGTCAAGACAATTTTTAGAATTCAGTTTTAGGAGATATTGAGTTTCAAATTTTCCTCCTTCTTTCCTTCCTTCCCTTTTTCCTAAAATGGTAGGCTATTTGATATAAGTTATACATATGTTATCATGTGAAATATATTTCCAAATTAGAGACAGTTGTGAAAGAAGAAACATAAAAATGAAAAAAAATAAAGTGGACAAAAATATGCTTTGAACTTCATTCAGAGTTTATCAGTTATTTATCTGGATGTAAGATCACATTTTCCTTCCTGAATATTTTGTACTTGTTTTAGATCATCATGTTGCTGAGTCATTCACACACAATGCTGCTGATATTTTGTATAATATTTTTCTGATTCTGCTATAGTTTTCTATATATCTGAGAAATGAAACCTTTAACAGAGACACTTGTTGTAAAGATTTTTTCCCCAGCTTTTTGCATCCCTTCTAGTCTTGGTTGCTTGGTATTATTATTGCAAAAGCTTTTCAATTTAATATAATTGAAAATATCTATTTTACATTTAATGATTCTCTTTATCTTTTGTTTGGTCATAAACCTGAAACTCACTTATGTTATCTGTTTAGAACTTGGATGCAACATCACTTGGTGCATTTATGTTTAGTATTATTATCATTCCATTGTTTATTGTACCTTTTAGGTAGACATAGTCTCCTTCCTTTTCTTCTTTATTTAGGTGTATTTTTTGCTTTGTGGGAGATCAGGATTGCCATACCTGCTGTTTTTGTAATTTTAGCTGAAGCATAACACATTCTGCTTCAGCCCCCCTTACTTTTATTCTGCGCGTGTCTCTCTGCTTCAAGTTCAATATGTTCTTCTAAACAACATATTGTAGGATTCTGGTTTTTGATCCACTCTGCTATCTGCTTCCATTTTATGGGAGAGTTCATCCCATTCCCATTCACAGTTATCATTACTCACTGTATATTTTCTTCCATCCTATTTTTCTTTTAATGTCAAGTTATTGCAATAAATTATCTCACAAATAAAAATTTATCAGGCCTTTTAAAAATCACCCAAATGTCTTTAAACATGCACACATTTTTTCTTGAGTACTTCTGTTTTGTAATGCTACGGGAGAAACTGAGGCATTATCACACATTGGAGATTAGGTAATATTTTACTGATATTAATTGGAGAGTTTAGAATCTGTAGCTATGGATCAGAACTGCTGGGACTCTTGACTCAAAGCACACAGTCCATTGAGAATTTAAACTGGCAGCCATTTGCCAGATCTCAAATATCCAGCACTCAATTGAAGGGTATCAAGGATTTTATAAGACTCCTATGGTCAAGGGAACAAAGAGCTCACAGGGTGAAGAAGGGGTTAGGCACTGAGGGGATTGGAGTTCCAGGAAAGGACTATCAATTCAGTTCTGACAGGTTGAGGATATGGAGGAAGAGTCATAAATTCTGATAAGTTTGGGAAGAAGCTAGGAGCCATTAAGTCTGGGCCATAAAGATAAGGAGTATGTCTAGGTATTTGAGATGGACCATCTAGAGGTTTTATGACTCTTTAGAATGCTAGCCCAATTATTCTTGATGGTCAGAAGGGTGGAGGGAGGTTGCTATGGAGGCAGAACAATTAAGAGAAACTGAAATAGAGCAATTGAGGGAAACTGAGACATGGAACTGTGGCACACTTTCAAAAAGAAAAAAAAAAGCTTAACATTTATCCTGATGTTAAAAAAGTTACTAAACTTTCATAAAATAAATTAGATGGAAAGCTCTAAAATAGTAGCTCTCAAAGCAAAACAAATCTTTAAAATTAGAATTTATTAAAACTAAGTTGGTATAAATTGTTTTTAAATCGCATCAATAAATCCCAGAATAAATCCCATGAAAACAAAATGAATTCCTAAGTACCACCTATTTCTAGTCAAAATATATTTACTGAGGGGAGGATATTCAGTTTTTCTAAGCCAAAAAGAACATACCCAATTAAATTAGCCTTATCACAATGATGGGGGTTTGTGTGTGAATAAAACCCCAGCCTAAAGATCCCAGGATAGGTCATAAGGAGGGGTTCTGAATTGCAGTCTAAACTACCCCCTGAACCAAGGAGGAAAGAGCACTGACTGAATTATTTCTGTAAATGGATCTTTTGTTCTTAAGTGGGCTTTTTGTTCCTTGCCTTGACAAAATTATTGACTCCACAGTTGCTGCATCCAATCAGAAGGCCAAATTATGATGTCAACTTCAGATAAAAGAACCTACCTGAATCCCAATTCATTGTTAATTCCTTTTAGCTCACTTACTAAACATCACAATGGCTACTTCATTAGGAATTCAGCCTTCCTTAATGGCTGTTATTGGCTTGTTATTGGCTAATTCAGAACTTAATCTGTCAGTCAATAGCTTAATAAAATCTTTTGTCTCTTGATTTGGAGAAGGCTTAAACCAAAAAATTCATTTTGCAACAGTGGCCCAAAACCCCAATGTATTTTTGAGATTAACCCCTATATCCAACATTTGTTGTACTGGATCGGGAGAGTTTTGAAACTCCAATATATTTTAGGATTCTGCACTTCTGTACCATACCCCATTAATAATAATATTTGCCAGGCCTTTAAAAATTTACTTAGTATGTTTTGTCTTTAAATATATCACTAGAACTTAAGAAAAGAATAGAAAAGAAAAAAAAAAATCTGTCTGGAATCCCACACAGAGAGTGAATATATGATAATTTACTTAAACCTCTAGAAAAACAACACTGGCCAATTGCTATAAACCTTTAGATTAATGTACATACACCTCTCTCCTTGAAGACATTTTGTATTCACCCCTTAAAGTAAAATTAGTCTTTAAGAGTGGATTATGTTAAGACTAAATTGTTTCAAGATGTATATAACCTTCACAAGTGAAAGACAAATAGCCTTAGATAAAACTTACTCTACATTATGGGTAGGCTTCCAAATTTCACTCCCATTTTGTGCAGACTATTTGTATCCCATTTGCTCAGTAGGAATTCTATAACACAGAAAACCCTTGCAAAGGGTTGATAAGAATTTATACGCATGGTTTTAAGAACCTCTGTAGGCTTACCAAGGAGATTTTACAAGATCTTTTCTTTGCATAATTACAAATTTTTCTTTTTAAAATGTAAATATTCAGTTAAAACAATAACTCCAAATAATAACAATCTCATGATTTTCATTAGTGATAGCCAAATAATTTCAAGTGAAACTTAAATAGTGATGCTTCAAAACATTATAGCACATGGTCAGTAGAGCTGATAGAATGTACTGACAGCTTCTTAACCCATTTAGTTTCTCTCTTCTCCTTTTTAAAAAAGACAATGGTATCAATTCCTAGCTCCTTATAACTTTTCTTCTACTTCCTTATAGAGCTATAGTGTACTGCCTTCTTTTAACTTTGAGATTTATGAAATAAAGAGCTGTCTTAGGTATTCCAGCTCCCCAATCCCAGCCTTCTGGGAATTTCAAGCTATAAATATTAGGAAAAACATAAAAACATTTACAAACATTTTGAAACAATATTTGTTTTCATCAGGTTAGCTTAAAATGTGCTGGGCTAAAACATCCCAAGATTCTAAGCTGTACTGCTGTTTTTGGCCCAGGGAAAGAGACTTAAGAAATTTGATTTAATGCTGGCAGGGTATGGCCATTTTCCCCAGGCAGAGACCTCCAAGAGCTTTCAGAGTTATTTAAATATTTGTATTAAAATAATAATTAAATAATTGAATATACAAGGAGATATTAAGATTTTATATAATAATCACAGATCACAAAACTTTACCATAACCAATATTTAGTATTAGATTTAATATGGCTTTCTTACAGAATTATGCTGAAAGGTGTGTGTCGGATGGGTGCTAGACCCCTTCCCCAAATTAGCTAATCAGAGACATCTTCAAGTACTAAGAGAAAGTATTTATTTAGTCCCCACAGGGAGAGGCCTAACCACATCCAGGAAGCATCTCAGGTCCCAACATATGCTCCACCTGACAAGCCAGAAGCAGTAATCTGGTTAAATAGCAAAAGACTCAAATCTTTTTCATTGGATAGACTAAAAGGAAGTAACCACCACTGACCAATGGTCATCAATGTTGTCTGCTTCCAGTCTGTCACTTCCTGTCACTTCCTGTCATTGACCTTGGCATTTAGAGACCTCTAGGCCTAGAGATCATGTGACGTCCTGCAACCTGGGCCCAAGACCTGCTCTTCAGGCTCTGAAGACCTCTGGGCAGAGGGATCATGTGACTTAAGCCTAGTCTGGTAGACTTTTTGAGAAAGCTTCACTGGTCCCATTCAGGCAGTTGAATGTAATAAGCCAGATGGTTATTTTACCTTACTCCTAGACTAAAGCTGATTACAGACCAGTTTCTAAAAATCTTCTCCTTTGCAATTTCTAGTTCTTATTTGGAGTCAAATCATTATATTTTAATCCCCTAAGCATGTGCTGGATCCTAAAATCTTAAAATATTAATACACTAACTCCATTATTAATCTGCTACTGATTTTTTATATCAGTTTTAACAATTAAATCCTTAATACAAAAAAAGTTATGAATTCACATTTTTAATATTTCTTATACAGTAAATTTAGGTTATGCACTTTTCTTCATACATATGACAAATCATATAAGTAGAGTAACTTGGCAAAAAAGATTCCTAACATAGTATAATAATAAATAAAAATAAATATTTTAAAATAAAAAAAGAATTGATTCAATTATAACCTGGATCTATTTTCCAAATGTTATTATATAGAACATCAATTTATAATTTCAGTTGTTTAGAATTATATTTTATACAAGGTCAATTTATTCCAACCATTTCATATTATGGGATTCACTATTTCCAGCTAATCCACTGAAAAAGATTTTAAAAGTGGTAGCATGTAACAGATTTTAATTTTCACACTTAGCAATATCTTACTTATTGAATTTCTCCTAACTTTATATAACTGCCTCTATTGACTTTCAAATCAAATTACAAATTTTTTTCTTTAATTAATCTTCCAATCACATCCCAAACTGCATCTTATTCCACTGATTTCATAAATTTCCCTTTTCTGTCTTTCTCTTGTCTGCCTCTCCAATTTTGTTCACAATCAGAAAGGATAGGAGAGAGACTCACTTTTTTTTTAAACAATGAGTAGCATATGACAATCCTCTAACCTTTAGACCTACAAAATAAATTTAAAATGCTCATTGACTAAAATAACCAAAGTCCCATGTCTTATCCAGTCAACATATATTTTTTTTTTCTCTAGTTTTTCTAGTCTCTACTAACCTGTCATATCTGGTCTTGGCTTTTCCTTGTAAACAGGAAGAAAAAAAAATACCTTTTGTGGGTATTTAGTTTCACTTCATATATCCATTAAAAATCAAAGGTGATTTTCTCTCATCAACCTGGACATGATACAACTCTGAATTCCTAGGTTAAAAACTGGGCTTTTTACTGCTAGGAAGTGCACAGAAAGAAAAGCTTTTCCCTGATTTCCCCTTCTAAACTAACTCCCCCAGATTTTTCATTTTATTTACTTAACAATTTTTTCTTAGCAAACCTCATGTAGACAGACCAGAAATAGACCAGAGATTCAGTGATTCAGAAATCAAAAGGTAAAGAACCAGTACTCTTCCAGCTTGCCTTAGTTCTAATATCAATCCCTTCTTACTACTCAAAAGCACTTGGCAAAACATTCTCACTCCTGTTAGGAGTCTAGGGTTCTTTAGCAGAACTCTCCTGTAAGACACTTTGGATCACACTTGCTTAATTATAGCAAGACTGAAATGGTATAGGCCTCTATTACAATGGAAATCCTAGACCCCCCAGGGAGCAAAGCCCCTAATCATTTGCTCACACACTTTATAACCCATGTCAAGAGGATCCTATGCTAATGAGAATAAAAATTAGAAAGCTACAGCAGCAAAAAACAGATAGATAGATACAAAACCTATAAATTTACCCAGATAAAATTTAATTACTGGTAAAAGGGAGAGTCAGCTCACAGCTAGAGGCCTGACAGAGAGCTCTCCTACTATAGAATTCTCCACATGGGCCCAAAGAGGGGAGCTTCTTCTTAAGAATCTAGAGTGAAAGGCTCTGTGCCCTTCTTGGTTAGCTTTAACTGTAATTATTCAAAAGGTTCAAAAGACTTAGTTTCTCAGTCATTTGATCATTTTACAAAGGATGTTAATAAAAGGATGGTCATTTGGCTAGCTCTTTTAGACCAAAGTCATAGTGAGGCTCTTAAAGGTTGAACTGTCATTGCCTTGCTCTAAAAAGTCCTCATTTTCCTGTTGCTTTTATGAAAAAGTATAAATTTCTCAACCATTTTAAACTTTTCACGATCTGGCTACAGACTTCCTTTGCAAGTTCATTAAAAATATATATTAAGTGCCTGCTGTTTGCTAGGCTGTCTTAGATCCTGTGAACACAATTATAATGAAGTACATTTCTTTCTGCCTCTTCTTACTCTGCCAGCTGTATGCATTGCTCCCCTCCATATACTCTACAATTCAATTATATCTGTCTAATTGCTCTTTCTCACATTCTACGCTCTATATTTCATTTCCATGATTTTGTACTAGCTATATCCACATCTGGAACTCTTTCTACTCAGTTTTTGGCTCCTTGCAATCCCTGGTTTGCTCCATGCTCCAGCTCAGTGGTCACTTCCTACTAATTTTTCTCAGTCCTCCTCTGCAGCTATTGTGTTTTCCCCTAAATATGCCTTCCACCTGCTCTGTAAGTATAGTGTATCTTGTATAAATGCTTTTACATATGTGATTCCTCTCTCATTAGAAGAACAGGATAGGTTTTTTTTGTTTGTTTGTTTTCTTTTTATTTCCAGCTTTCTATCGCTCTGAGTTTCAGAGTTGTTGAACTGCATAGGGTAGAGAGCTTTCCAAACCAATGAAATCATTTATGTAACCCCAATCTCTATCCTTATATCTCTAGTATTTAGTTTTCTTGCTATCCTGTTGCTTCCACAATGCCGTGACTTGGATTTGGACTGAAGTTGCTATAGCCACAACACAGAGCACTAATCATTATATGATCATGGAGAGCTAACTGGGACCCAATTTATATTGGTTTGATGTTGGAAACACTTTCCCTTGATTCTAACATTGTGATGTCACTTTTGTTGCCTTTGAAAATGAAGGACCGCAACATGCGCTGCCTGGTCCATAGGATTCCTAAATGCTTGGGAATTGATATATGGTTTGGAGAGAGTATATGCTTATATAGAAATATATACAAGATATGTATTGAATGAAGCCAATTTTCAGAGCATTAATGGTCTGGAAAGACAACTTGGAGGTAGAGCTTGAACTGAATTTTGAAAGAAACAAAGAAGGATAAGAGATGGAAATGAGGAAGGAGGACAGCATTCTAGGCATAGGGAACAATCAGTGCATGAAGATGGGGGATACAATGCTGTTTATGAGAAGCAAGGATGTCAGTCTGTACCATACAATATAGGAATCACATCACAGCAGAGAATATCCAAGCTAATTAACAAATAACACTCTAACTCCAGTTACAGCTAACTAGTTTCACTGGACCATATTCTAAGATCCTAAATCACAGATTTAGGGCTTGAAGTGATCTTAGAAATTGCCTATTGCAACCTTCCATTTGCTAACTTAGAAGAAATGCAGTAGACTTAGAAGAACAGGAATTGGAGAGAGGAAACCCAGCATTATCAATTATTAGAAGTTTGACTAAGGACATACTGTTTCATGTACATGAATTTCAGTTTGCACATCTGTAAAAATGGAGATAATATTCCCTTTGCCATCTTCTTCTCAGGAAAGTGGTGAAGAAAGCTCCTTCCCCTTTCTTGTGATCTATGTCATTGTATAAATATGAGATAGTAGATATGTTTTGTCTGCTTTGGGTGGTATATTCATCATAGTGGTGATATGAGTGTTTCTAATTCTTAAGAATCTGCTATATAGGTCAGATGCATGGTACCTTGGGAAATACATTGAATTGGAAATCCATAGATGCTGTAAGGACTAAGGCTAAGTCATTTATTCTCTCTGAATTTCACTTTTTTTTTAATCTTCCTAGAGGTAAAGTTTGTTGATATTGTTCATCTTTTGTTTTTGAAGAGGACCAATAATATCATGGGATGATATCTTGACTTGCATCTAACTTGGATTTAAGGCAGAATTGGACAAAGTTATAGTCCTCACTCTCTTCCTGAGTCATTGAAATTCAGGGACAGGATGAAAGTCAAGATGATTGGAGATGGTCCAGGTTTCAAAGGATGATCTGATCAAACTATTCCACAGTGTTTGCTTCAGCCATTGGTCTCAGCTACACATCCCATTGTGAAAAGTCTTCACGTGCTTGGAATAGATAGATAACCCCCTAACTCACCAATGGATTTGAGGTACATCAATAATGACCAGTTCTTACTGTTAAACAAAACAATATGGCACAATGCATATGGTGCAGTTTAGGGAGCATTGCATTTGGTTGCAGGGGACCTGGGTTAAAATTTTGTCTCTTGTCAATTATATTTGTCTGTCCTTGCTTGTGGGGAAAAATGCTTGCCTTGGAACTAGTGGATCTAGGTTTAAATCCTGCACAGAGTTTTTCCCCTTTGTAACATTGGAAAAATTCTATTCCATCTCTGGGTCTTCTGAGGCTCATTTTTAAATGAATCATTTGGGCTGGAAGACTTCCAAAATCTCTTTTACCTCAAGATTGATGACGTATAATAAATATAAGCTGTCTTTCATACAGGGTTTTCAGGTTTGCAAAGTGATTTACAAGTATTGCATTTTGTCTTTATATCAATCTTGGGAGATAGGTGCTATTATTATCACTTCAACTTTATGGAAGAGGAAACTGAGGCAAACAGAAGTTGAATGACACATCTATGAATCAGCCTGGATTTGAATTATGATCTTCTTAACTCTAGGTCCAGTGGTCAGTCCACTGTTCCATCTAGTCCTAGTCATTAATTCATTTCAATTCCACTACTATATGCCAAGTACTGGATTAGAGACTTGACATACAAAGGGAAAAATATAAGCAGTCCCTGGTGTCAAGGAGCATTCGTTCTACTAGAAAGAAAGAATAATTATGCAAAAAAAGCACATATAGTGTGGAATAGATATAATTTTTTTGTGGAGAATCACAGGGAAATCAGCAAATTCCTCTTGTAAAAATTGAACTTTGGACTGAATCTCTCAATCTCTCTCTCTCTCTCTCTCTCTCTCTCTCTCTCTCTCTCTCTCTCTCTCT
>JAJPUD010002731.1:94607-134353 GCA_023553655.1 Myrmecobius fasciatus
TCTCTCTCTCTCTCTCTCTCTCTCTCTCTCTCTCTCTCTCTCTCTCTTTGCTCAGGCAATTCAGGCACCTATCCCACACACACACATATTTTTGCCTTTGAAAATGAAGGACTGCAACAGTGTTTTGTGCAGTGCCTGGTACATAGGATTCCTAAATTTATATATATTATTGCTGAGGCAATTGGGGTTAAGTGACTTGCCCAGGGTCACACAGCTAGGAAGTGTTAAGTCTGAGGCCACATTTGAACTCAGGTCCTCCTGACTTCAGAGCTGGTGCTCTATCCACTGCGTCATCTTGGACTGAATCTCAAAGGAACTTAAGATTCTAAGAGCAGAGATTCTACCTATAGGTGACAATGTTCAAAAAAGCACAGGGAGAGAAGATGGGATTTCTTATAAGACAGTTAGATGGAGACCTCTTTGGCTGAATTGTAAACTCTGCAACTGCAGAGTAATGTGTGATCATCTTGAAAAGATAGGATGAACATTTATTGCGAAGGGTTTTAAGTTACAAAAGTATTTTATCCTACAATCACTAGGAAGTCATTGAAACTTTTGGAGTAGATAGGGAAACATGTTCAGGTCAGTGATTTAAAATACTGAATTGGTGAGTGTAAGGGAGATGAGAATGGGAATCTAGATATAAGAGGCTTATTGCTGTGGTACATATGAGAGATGTTAAGGAATTGGATCAGGATGGGTGTGATCTAAGGGGAAGGAAGAAAGCAGAAAAAAGAAATGTTAGGGAAATAAGATTGATAAGTTCTGGAGACATATTCAATTTGAGAGAGTAACAACATGAGCAGTTGAAGATGAAGTTGAGTTGGGCAATGAACCTGGGTGACTATTAGAATCCACTAATGAGTATGGATGGACTGCTTTCCCCTTCTCCATAATGGATAGCCATATTACTTTGCAATGTTCTGTGTGGGAAGGCTATCGGGATTATATTTAATGAGTAACTCTTTTTAAGCATGACATCTTTGAATCCGTGTGCTTTCATTTTTTCAATAGAGAGTAAGACAAAACCTTCCTTCAGTTTTTCATTAGCAAGCAAACTGATCAGGGCCCTTGGTCTTGAAGGGCCAAAGCAAAATTTCCACCTTTTAGGGACACAGAAAATTGTTTTTACAAGGATTGTTCATTAATCTCTGTGATGTCTCTAAAAGGAAGGTGCCCACTGGCATTAATTACACATTAAAGTAGATGTCCCTAAATGAGTCCCCCCAGGAAGAATTTGGGTCCCAAAGTTACTTTCTCATTATACTTTCTTGTGGAGATGGAAGAGGGCAGAGGTGTTTCACTGGAGTGAGACCAAATGCAAGATAGCAAAATGATAGACTCCAAATCATCTGTCTCCTTTCCCCCTCCACCTTCCTTCCCCAATGGTTTTGGAAATATCTGCATTTGCTTATGAATTCCCCTGCATGGTCAGGCTGGTTATTGGTCTTCCTTTGTGCTGATGACATTATTCTTTCCAGATGACTGATGATTACAGCATTAATTGAAGTATCAACGGCTGATTTTCATTGAGCTTTAGCATGATTTAATGGAGACAATTTCTCTTAGTACAAAGAACACAAATGCTTTTGCAAGAAGGTGAAAATTAGAGGTACTGAAAAATCTATTCAGGCTGGTGTTGCTAGAGGGCAAACTTTTTAGCTGACAACTTTGTGCTATATAGATAAAGTTTCTCAGAGCATCCACAGTAGGAATTAATGCAATTCCTATTGCAGCTGCAGTAAGGGGATCCTCCTGTCCCTGGGAGGCACAGGAACTTATCCTGGGGTTGACAACCAGAGAATTTGCTTCCCTCATCATTTTTGGATTTATTCAGTAGCCTAGAGCAGTGAGAATAATCAGGTCCAGCTGCCCTAGAAGAAAATGAGAGATGGAAAGAGAGCAAAGTATCTTCAAATGTCAAAAGTATTCCTAGGAAACAGCCCTCTGGAGCTGAAATACAGAATAGATAAACATTCATGAGCTCTTGATGAACTAACTTCAATAGAATGTAAGCTAGTTATTATTTGCTTTCTTCCTTCTTTTTCTTCTGCTTCTCTTTCTAATCATCTTCCTCCATCTCCTCTTCCTTCTCCCTCTCTTCTTTTTTCTCACAGTCTTTGGAATACAATAGAAGGTACTTAATAAATGTCTATTGAATTGAGTTAAAAATGAAGACTTGTTTGAAAGAACATAAAAAGACAGTGCTGCCAAAAGTTCTTGAAGAGATTTTTATGTAGGTTTGCTCATATGTATATATGTACATGTTAATGGATGGATGGATAATGGAAGTGGAATCAAGTGAAAATACAAAAGCAGTATTGTTTGGGTCTGTTATCCAGTCAGTATATACTAAGGTTCTTAATCTTATTGCATATCATGGACCCCTTGGCAGTTCAATGAAGTCTATAAACCCCTTCTCAGAATCATGTTCATAAAAATTGAAGCAAAAACTCAATTTTTGTAAGATCTTAATAAAAATTAAAAACAATTGTTGTTCAATTGCTTTTTCATAATGTCTGACTCTTCATGAGTCCATTTGGCAATTTTTTTGGCAAAGATATAGGAAGGGTGTTGCTATTTCTTCAATTCATTTTACAGATAAGGAAACTGAGGCAAAAAAATAAGTGACTTGCCTAAGGTGACATATCTAGTAAGTGTCTGAAGCCAGATTTGAACTCAGAATCTTCCAACAGATTTGTGGCCCATTAGTTATCTTCAACCTGGTTTAGCCTGCCTACTGAGATGGTTTTACTGAGGTGTGGCTCTCGTTCATACAATAACAGTTGGACACCAAAGGGTAGTGAGCAGCCCGGAAAAGAGCTTAGCAGCCCTCACTCCAGAGGTATTAGTCCTCCTTGGCAGCTTCTCGAAGATTGATGGTAACTATTTAAAGATCTGGGTCCAAATCCCACATTTAAGAGAACTCAGTTCAGGCAATCCTCCTAATTTTTTAGTCTCAGATTGTTATGGGCATTAGTTAAGATAAGCTATATAAAGCACTTTAAAACCATCAAAGTTATGCTTTTTCTGAGCAACTCCATCAACAACATTCTATCTTAATGGAAGCTCCATGAGGTCAGGATCTATTTCATTTTTGTATCCTCAGGCCTAACAAAGATCCTGGAATAAAGCAAGCTCTCAATAAATGATTGTCAACTATTTCACCAGTAAGGATTTTTGTTTTTCTCACATACATATGTACACACATACATACATACATACATATATATATATATATATTATGTACATATATATATATATGCACACAACTATACATACACACATATATAAATACACATATATAAGCATACATATTATCTGGATTTCATCGCCAATAAGGGTGCTGAGTATCTATCCTTTATCCTCTCCAATTCTCTACCATGACAAAGACTTCCTTTTCACTCCTCTCCTGAGTCCCTCTTCCCATTAGTGAGTTTTTGCAGGAACCTCCATTTTGAGGAAAGACCCATGTCAACCACCTCCATTCTCTTGTCTTCTCTACCATAATTCTGTGCAGATATTTTCTTCCATCCCTCCTACCTTCTCATTTCTGTTCTCCCTCTTATGGGTTGTCTTTTCTCATTAGAATGAAAGCTACTTGAGAGCAGTGACTGTCTTTTTTGTTATTTTTATAGGATTTAACACAGTGCCTATTATTGTGAGTGCTTTAAAAAGTGCATTGACTTGCAGTTTTATATACACACACAATACACACATATATATATATTACAATGTACACATACATGTGCATACTAGTTCACAGAAGCATTCACACATATGTATATGAGCATACACATATAAAACTATTATATGTACCATGACAAATATATTCCATATATATATATATACATATATGGGCAATCATTATACATGTACATAAAGATGCATATGTATGACAAATTTTCCAATATAGGGTTGTTTTCACATTTCACCAAACACCAAAATGAAGCGATACGTTTCACTGCAAGCAGTTCTTGGTCAATAATTAAAAATTATCTCCTTCAATTAATTATTAAAGTTTAATTTATGTTTCTATGCAAGGGTTGAAATGTGAGTGTGAAATTCTGACCTTAATCTCTATTTAGTGGGTCTTTTTTAAAAAGCTTGTTCATTTTGTTCATTCTGAAATATTTCTCTAGGGAAAACTTGATGAAGTTTCAGAAAATATTCAATGTGCCACCACTCACACTTTTAAAAATTTGCAGTTTCATTCCTATCTCGCTTTCCTTGGGATGATTGCTATGCAGAAGCTGCTACAATAGAGAAAACTTAGATAGTTTTTTCTTCACCTTGACTATCTCATAATGAGGATGAATGAATAAGATATTATTCAGATTATATCCCCCAGCATTAGTAGAAAAAAAAGTATTAGTTGCCTTGATTTTTGCGTTTTAATGTCTTTCAATATTTCATCTTCTTGGACAGAGCAATGAGATAAAAGCATTCCAATTATCTTTAATAAGAAACCAAATTATATCCCCCAGAAAATTAAAACAAAATTGTGACAAGAGAGGAAGAAAAAAAAGATTTAACTTATTACTGAAAAATTACAAAGAATGACCTGCATGTATCTGATTAGTTAGTGCTAAGTCATAATACATGAAGATGTTCTGTTTGTAAGCCATAGAATACCAGATGAAAAATCTTTATATTGTACTCTTTGGAACAGTGTTCCATAACTGTGATGAGAACCTCTGTGAGGGATGAACAATTCTACATTTTCATAAGTATTTAAGTAACACCATTCAGTGTTGTATGTTGTCAGGCTCTTGGGTTGTTCAGTGGGGAAAAGTGTTGTTTTGGGGGTAAAAGAATATGCTTTAAAATTCTGATTTTGAGATTTACTCTCTATATGACCTTAGATAAAGTGTTTTATGTCTCTGGGCTTCAATGGTTTCATCTGTAAAAGGAAAGGATGACATCTGAGATGACTTATAGTTGTAAATCTATTACTCTACTCTTTCATCTCTAAAGGAAAACAGTCAAGGACTTGGACATTGTGGAGAGACACCAAATCTGAAACGTCAAGATACTTTGTTATTTGTTTATATTTTATAAATGGGTCATTGACCAATATGACTACCTCGAATGAACCCAATTGTTTAGTTCAGCATGACAAATGTACCAAGAGGTAAGTAGATGGTGGTGATTTCAAGGTCAGTCCATCTGGTAGAATGTTTGGTCTGGGAAACTAATTTACTTGCTACTTCCATGTGATAATAGTTATTGTTAATCTAATAGTTATTAAAATATTATAAATAAAATGTTAAGAATGTTGATTTTTAGATTTTAAGTATTAGAATAATGAACAATGGAAAAGAATGCAATAAATGCAGCAATTGTCACCATTTCCTTCCTTCCTTCCTTCCTTCCTTCCTTCCTTCCTTCCTTCCTTCCTTCCTTCCTTCCTTCCTTCCTTCCTTTCTCTTTTCTTTTCTTTCTTCCTTCTTTCCCTCCAGAGAATATTTCTATTTCTATTTCACTATCTGACTCTAGGGTAGTTAGCTCCCTCCTTCTCTCCTTCCCTTCTTTTCTTTCTTCCTCCCTTCCTCCCTCCCTCCTTCCTTTCCTTCCTTCCTTCCTTCCTTCCTTCCTTCCTTCCTTCCTTCCTTCCTTCCTTCCTTCCTTCCATTCTTCCTTCCATCCTTCCTTCCTTCCTTCCTTCCTTCCTTCCTTCCTTCCTTCCTTCCTTCCTTCCTTCCTTCCTTCCTTCCATTCTTCCTTCCATCCTTCCTTCCTTCCTTCCTTCCTTTCTTCCTTCCATCCTTCTTTCTTCCTTTCTTTTCTTTCTTCCTTCTTTCCCTCCAGGGAATATTTCTATTTCTATTTCACTATGTGGCTCTAGGGTAGTTAGCTTTTTGTTACATAAAGTGTTAGGTCTTTGTTTTCATAAGTATCAGGAAAACATGATTCTTTTCCCCCCAATATAGACATACATATTTATGAAATTATCTTGCTGCACAAGAAAAATCAGATCAAAAAGGAAAAAAAATGAGAAAAAATAAAATTCAAGCAAATAACAACAAAAAAAGTGAAAGTGCTATGCTGTGATCTACACTCAATTCCCACAGATCTCTCTCTGGGTGTAGATAGCTCTCATAAGCATAGGGCCATTAGAACTGGCCTGAATCATCTTATTATTGAGAAGAGCCACCTCCATCAGAATCGATCATCATATAATGTTCTTGTTGCCCTTACAATGATCTCCTGATTCTGCTCATTTCACTTAGCATCAATTCATGTAAATCTCTCCAAGTCTCTCTGAAAACATCCTGGTGTTTGGAAAATATGATTCTTAAATTATTTCCCCTTGACTTATCAAGGTTACATATTTTCTTTAAAAAAAGATGCATTTATATCTTTTTTCAATATTTTATTTTGTTCTAATGTTTCTTGTGATCTTATAAAGTTATTGGTTTATGTTTTGACTACTATAATTGTCATGGGGTCCATTATTTGGGTAAAGTAAGGCTTCAGGTCTTTGAGATGTTCAAGAAAGGACTAGCATTTTTGGTGTGATGATTTGTTGAGTCATTTTCAGGGTTCCTCATCTGCCTTTGGTGTTTACTTGTCAATCTACTCTCATCTTTGGGGAATGTCTGCTGCAAGTATTTGAAGACTTCCCCGGGTGAAATGGGAAGGTGAGAACAATTTGTTTCAATAACCATGAAGGGAGTTGAAGCAGATTCTGTGAAGTGCTTAGAGCTCAGTCAGACACTGAAGTCACCAAGGTCATCTACTGTATCTGAGGACATTATTAGTTGTATGCACACACACACACACACACATACACACAAATGTGTATGCATAAGATATATATGTACATATATATAATTTTCTTTTATGCACACATACATATATATATATGTATACATATATAAACATGCACATTCTATTTCCAATTTCTTTCCTCTAGAACTTTTAAGTCATTTTTTATCTCATTTTATTTTCTCAAGGTATTCATTTTGTTCTATGGAAAACTCATTTTTTTTCTTCTATTTTGTATCTCTCTTTGTAATTATTTTAGACTCATTATCTCCTTTTTGATGGAATTTGGCAATATCTGTGAATCCATCTTAATTCTCTAGAGTGATGTACATCTCTTTTTGATTATTCATCCTATAACCGTAATTCATTATTGGACTTTTGTGCAGAAGCAAAGTTTAAGAACTTTTCTGTGCAGGTAGGCATGGTCTTGGCATCTGTCACCTAGTTTTTATGCTGCTCCTCAGTTTCAAGGTTACTTCTGAAATTCAGAACACTTGATTTCAGGGCATCCTATGGCATCTAAGAACAGAGTATGAGGAATCTTAGGGTCCTTGAGCTTAAGGAGTTCTGATCTGAGAGTTCTCACCTCTGTTCTACTTATGCCTCTGGCCTGGTTCAGGATGTGCAGGTTGCTGTTGGCATGTTTATCTACCGTGGCACTGAATTTTGGTTTGCCTTGTGATTGACATTTTGGTACATTTTCTGGGGCTGAAAAAAATTGCTTATTTTAGCTTTTCTTTGAATTTATTAATCCTTATTTGGTCTGGAACAATTTTTAACTGAAGAGCTAGGATGCCTGTCTGTGTTCTAAGAGCCATCTTGACCCGAAGTCTGATTTAGTGTTACCAGAAACTGTTAGATAAATGATTCTGTTAAAATGCTATACTTGATAAGTTAGCTTGTACTTGATATGATTTGGAAAACAGTGGGCCCTGAATTGGAACAAGATCAGTTAATAACATGAAAAATCTGAGACTGGGCAACATAAGGTAAATGTTCACCAATCAATTCCAGGACACAGCCATTGGAAGCTTCAATCCAGGCCAAAAGTGCAATCTGGAGAATGACAGATGTGGATTTTAGATAGGTCAGCTAAGGTCAGTTCTAGAAGTCTATGGTCACTCTTAGATCACAACTGGAGTATACGTCCTTCCATTAAAGAACATTAGTTATGCCTGGTTAATATTAATTGATAAATTCACTCAATCATTATTAAATAATATTGAGCTGGATTCAGGCCCTCTTTCTGATAGCTTCCTGAGTATAGAGACTATTTGAAATTTTTTTATTATATTAACTGTACATTTAATCCACTTTCTTCACACATTTATTAAGTCATGGTGGGCTAATATCTATCAGATGAGACAATATTTGTAAAAAGCCCTTAGCACAGTGCCTGGCACATAGTAGAAGGTACATAAATGCTTATTCCCCCTGTCTCATTCTAGTATCTACATCAGAAGAAAATAGAAAAGAACAAAAACCAGTGAATTTATCCATCTTTGAAATACTGAAGTTCAGTAACTGCCTAGTTAAAGCAGTGATATGATCACCCTTGTGTTTCCTGGTAAGATTATTAAGAAACTTGCTTTTCGATCAAGATCAGATGGGAAGCAGAAGTGGGGAAACAATTTTTTACAGCCAGTGTTTCTGATCAAGACCTCATTTCTAAAATACATAGAGAACTGATTTAAATTTACAAGAATACAAATCATTTCCCAGTTAATAAGTGGTCCAAAGGATATGAATAAGCAGTTTTCAGATGAAGAAATTAAAGCCATTTTAGTCATATGAAAAAATGCTCTAACTCACTAGTGATTGGAAAAATGAAAATTAAAACAACTCTGAGGTACCATCTCATACCTATCAGATTGGCTAATATGACAGAAAACAAAAATGATAAATGTTGGAGAAGATGTGGTAACATTGGAACACTAATGCATTGTTGGTGGAGTTGTGAGCTGATTCAACCATTCTAAAGAGCAATTTGGAAGAATAACCAAAGGGACATAAACTTGGATGTTCCCTTTGAGCCAGCTATATCTCTATTAAGTCTGTATATAAAGAGATCATAAAAAAGTGGAAAAGGACCCACATGTCCTAAAATGACTGAACAAATTGTGGAATATGAATGTAATGGACTGCTATTGTTCTATAGTTTCATATATATAGTTGTAGTGTGCTTTCTAGAGCCCCTGCGCTGGGGTGCCAAAATATACTGTCTGGACTAGCTCTATGTCTTTACTGTAAGTAACTCTTGCTTCAGGTAAACACAGGTGGTCATGTACCCACCCCCACTTCTCAGGAAGAGTGAGATGCCCCAAGGGGAGTTGAGAGCTGAACCAAACATTGTCAGCAGGTTCCCTTTGGGCTGAAAGGTCTTATACCTCATCTAAAGTTCACGCACTATCTGTGGTCCTTACATATAGTTATATAATATCTATTGTATCATGAGCAGGCAGATTTCAAAAACAAAAACCTGGAAAGACTTACATGAACTGATGCTTAGTGAAAGGAGAAAACCAGGAGAACATTGTATATAGTAACAGCAATATTGTGTGATGATCACCTTTGGTAGAATTTGCTCTTCTCAGATACAATGATCTGAGAAAATTCTAAAAGATTAATGATGGGAAATGCTACCCACATTCAGAGAAAAAGACTGTGGAATCTGAATGCAGCTTGAAGCATATTGTTTTTAATTTTTGTTGTTGCTTTTTTCTTTCTCATTCTTCTTTCACAACATGACTAATGGTAAAAATATATTTAATATGATTGTACATGTATAATCTATATCAGATGGATTGCTGTGTTGAAGAGGGGTAAGAAGAGGAAAGAAGAAAAAAATAGAAATCAAAATCTTATAAAAATAAATGTCAAAAACCAATAAAACAAATTTATAAATATAAAATTGGCACCACCAGGCCGATATATAATAACAACATGACATTAGCTATATGTAATCCAATTCATTGTTTAATAGAAGAGACAATTTGGTACAGGCAAATTAATTAATCTCCTCTATTCCAAATATTCAATTCAATTATGCTTAGTTTAGGTGCTATAAGTTTTAGCTTATATCAATGCCAGCAAAATTTAATTAAATGTTCGAAGGAGTGTCCAGTGAACTAGAGCTATATATAGAAAGTAATCTATAATTCAGGGTAAATTCTAGTTCTGAATATTATCTATGGCCCCAAATCAAAGTTCTTAAGTAAGAGCTTATTTCAAGCATTTGGCTTATTTGGGGGCTTTCAGTATCAACCTTTATTGGTTTGACCTCTTTCTCAAAATTTTCCTTGGGAATAACAGTATTTTATTGACTGAAGATTCCACCACAGAAATAAGAGATTCTTGGCTGACATATAAGTACTAAGGCAGGTATGCCCTTTGAAGTTAACTGACTATTATATGTGAATGCAAGGAACTAAGGAAGATTGACAGGAAAAAGGAAAATATAATTTCTACAGTAGCCAAGCCACTTGATATTACTGAATCTTCCCACTTCTCTATTTTTATGGTTATGGTCTAATGCATCTGAGGAAACTTGATATCTTTTGCAAGTATGTGCTAATGCCTTGTCACAAAAGAAGAACATTTAGTCCACCAGGCCTAAAGCAACCTGAAGCTTGCTTCAGCATTTTCATTACCTTGCTTCTGTCTCTCCAATGCTCTAGATTTGGGAATAAAACTTTGACTTTAAATTTGTCTTGTATTCTTACCTGAGGTTGAATTCAAGATGTAAACTGGGCAATCATGTACATATTTTTTTTCCTTTTTTCAATGTGTTATTTTTTTAATTAAAGCTTTTTATTTGCAAAACATATGCATGAATAATTTTTCAACATTGACCTTTGCAAAGCCTTCTGTTCCAAATTTTTCTATCCTTCCCCCACCCCTCCACTAGAAGGCAGGTAGTCTAATACATGTTAATTATGTTAAAATATATGACAAATTGAATATATATATAGTTTGTTTTTGCTGTTGTACAAGAAAAATTGAATCTACAAGAAAAAAAAATCTGAGAAGGAAAACAAAATGCAACAAACAACAACAGAAAGCATGAAGATGTTATGTTGTGGTTCACACTCAGATCCCATAGGTCTCTTCCTGGATGTATATGGCTTTCTTCATCACTAAACAACTGATTTGAAATGTATCATTGTTGAAGAGAGCCAAATAATGTACATATTTTCCCCAAAAAACACATGGTTACTTAAGATGCATGATTCCTTGAAAGAACTAAAAAGCCACATGAGCTTTTCTATAGGTAATGAAGTGTCCTTATCCACAATGAAATTTGCTCCAGCTTCACATCTCTTGTTCCCTGGATGCTGCATCTCAAATCTTCTCCCAAAATTCAAATTTAAAATTTGGACGAAGGTACATGAAGGCAAAAAATCAATAATTGGCAGTGTGGGCAACCCAGAAAAGATAAAGAATTGCTTTATCAAAAATCTAATCTACCAAGAGACTTTCCCATTATGTTAAGGAGACCACACAAATAACAGAATAAAACATTTTGTGACAAAAAGAGGGTTTTTGTATCTTACATAAGAAATTTCAGACTGGTTCCAGGTTTTCTTTGGTGTACCTAACAAACTTAGCAGCAGTTTTAGAAATAACAGACTTACCTGGACCATTGAATTAATTCTGACATTCTTCTTGTCTTCATAAACAGAAACAGAATTTCCCATAAAGGTCTATTAGGGTAAAGATATGAGCCAAAGAAATGATATACACTCCGTTACACTATATAAATGAATATCATACTCTGTGGCAATAAAAATGAAGTTAAGCCCAATGGAGGAGATAAAACTACAATATTAAAAGTAAATCAACAAGTGGTCACCTAACTTTTTTTTATGAAATACAAAAATACAAAAAAAAATCTCTCCAAGCCTTTCTGAAATCATCCAATTGATCATTTCTAATAGAACAATAACATTTCATAACTTTAATATACCATAACTTATTCAGCCATTTTCCAATTGATGGTCATCCACTCCGCTTTCAGTTTCCTGTCACTATAAAAAGGGCTACTATAAACATTTTTGCATACATATATCCTTTCCCCTTTTCTATGATCCTTTTGGGATACAGGCCCAGTAAAGATACTGCTGCAACAAAGGGTATGCACAGTTTGACAGCTCTTTGGACATAGTTCCAAATTGTTCTCCAGAATGGTTGGATCAGTTCACAAGTGCATCAACAAATTATTAGTGTCCCAGTTTTCCCACATTTCCTCCAACATTCATCAATATCTTTTCCAGTTATCTTAGGTAATTTGAGAGGTGCTTAGTGGTATGTGAGAGTAGTCAATTTCATTTTCTGATCAATAGAGTCAATCTCCTTATTTCAAATAAAGCTAACGCCTACAAAAGTCAGATAACATGTTCAAGGTCATACTAATATTCTGTAACCCAATCAAGATTTGAACACATATCCATTTGAATACCATGTCTGGTATTGTATTGTATCATAAAATTCATTTGGAAAGAAGGTTCCAAACACTTTATTGGAAGATGATATATTTCTTGGAGAAATATCTATGGTATCACTTTGATACTATTTCCCCCTATCCTCCCCTCTTTTATCCACTTGTATTTGTAACTTACTGTCTCCAGGTTCAGTTTAATAGTTGGAAAGTTACATATATATATATATATATATATATATATATATATATATTTAAAAGAATATCTAGTTTAAACCTTAACATTGTCTATAAGGAAAGTAATTAGATTCCCTGAAGAGGAAAGACATCTTAGAGATAACACCAGAACTTTATTGGAACTGCTTTGAATCATAGAAACCATTCTCACAATACTGTCAAAAAACACAGCAGTTACTAAAAGTCTAATTCCATGGAAAAACAAAAAGCTGATACCACCTACCCCACAGACTCTCTGCTAGTGTTCTGTCTCATTACCACAAAGAAATCCTCAGGAGCTAGAGGGCTAGCTCAATATTAGGAAAACATCCCAAAGGTGATTACAAATACTGATTCTGAGAGGATCATGGTTTTTTATGGGTAGCCCCACAATTCAGCCCTATTGGTACATGTCCAAATTGCATTGATGCTGAACTGTTCAATTGTTCAACAATTGTTAAAGAAATGAGAGACTACATGAGAAAACTTGTATGTTCTCAGAAAGATGGTACTCAGAAATCATCCACCTGTAACTAGCAAAACTTCATGAGAATTTCCCTATAAATTAAAATTTAGATGCTTAAAGTGGACTTCTTTTGAAAAAGTAATCATCCTCATACCTGATGACTTTGACTTCATACTATTATAGTTGCAAGGAAATGGATACTTTTCCTTGAAACTACTTAATTAGAGCAAGGGAAAAGAACTATCTTTCAGGGATAAATGTGAAAATTCAGAAATGATTTTCCTTCACAGTTGCTGCTTTAAGAGAACTCCATATTGCAATTGAAAGCCTGTGGTCCCAGGTGATCTTGAGAAAAGAAAGACAAAACTATGAAAGGTAAAGACTATTAAATGATACAATCTTAATGCAATTTTCACAGATTAACAATATTTTGCTGAATTGGAACAATAATTGACTATTAGATCCTGGTAGGAGTATAACGCTTGTAGATGAAAATTACTTTTGATCAGTATGTCCCTGTCCATGGTCTGACTGATTTGTCAAATGACTGATTTGTCAAATGAGTGTTTATGGTCATTAGTTTCCTACACACATAATTCTCTGGTGGAACATCCTTCTCTTTCTTTTTTACCTCATATCCAGAGAGTTGTCTTCAACCCAAATTTTACATTTTAACACTTTTCTTCTAAATTTTCTCCCTAAAACTCAATCATATAACATAATAACATGTACATATCTACTTTGATGTTGACATTCTTCAGTGATGCAGACTGAATTGTGGGGAGAAGCTCACCTAAAATATCTTTTAAACCTGCCCTAAGGATTCTACCCCATAAACTAGGGTCTAAATTGAGGTCTCTCATCCTTTAATAAACAAAATTATATAACATAGGGGTTATAAAAACAAAGAAAAATAAATATTTCTTCTCAGTGAAGAGTGGCCCCAATTTGCTCCTTTCATGATGGGAATTGAGGTTGATAAAATGAGAAGAACATGATAAGAATGATATAATTTTTAGATTAGATATTCACATTGAGAGGAAACATAATCCAGTGTGTAGAGAACAAGCCTAGACTCCAGAAAGTCCTCAGTTCAATACCTTCTTTCGCCAAACTGGCTGTGTGAGCCTAGGAAAATAACTTAACCAATGAATAACCTAGGCCAGAGGTATCAGACTCCTAGTTTGCAGGCTCCACTTGGCCAAACAATTCCACATGGTGCCCAAAATGATTAAAAATCATTTAGGAAATCTTAGGAATATAAATAAAATTTGAATTAGATTCATTTGTGATTTTCTAAGTCAGCATATGACTGGCAGGGATCCTGTGGTTGATATCACTGCTTTAGGCAACAAAGGCTATAAATTGCACAGAAGGTGTTGAGCTGCATTAGTAGGGAGGATTTTTTTTTTAACCTGGGAGTTTCCTGTACCATGCAATCACAAGACAAGTTCAGTCCCTATCTTTATAAAAACTGATTTTGATTTAAGTGCCCTACGTGTCACTTACCAGTGAATAATAGCAAGTGAAATTACAAATGGAAGAATAGAATTCTACAAATCTTTACATGGAATGATACGTTCTGTGAACAACAAGCAAGGCAGTTTGGATGGAATGTCAACTACAATGGGACATACCATAAAATCAGTGGTGAAATAGGAGTGAAGCAGCTAGGTGGGTGGCACAGTGAATTAAATCCTGGGCTAGCAGCCAGGAAAATTTGAGATCAAATCCAGTCTCTAACACTTCCTAGCTTTGGGGTCATTGAATCTCAATTTTCTTTACTATAAAATAGAAATAATACTAGCAATTGCCCTATACTGTTATTGTGAGACTCAAGCAAGTGTACTTAGCACAGTATCTGGTACATAGTAGATTCTATCTAAACGCTTGTTCTTTTCCTATCCCCTGGAATGTAAAGGCTTTTAAATACTTTTCAAAAGAATTGTTTTTCCCTAGAAGCAATAAGGAACCACAGAAGCTTCTTGAGAGCAGAGTAATTAGATTAGAATTTTAGGAGAATGAGTTGGGTAGTTTGGGGTAGGATGGATTAGAAAAGGAAGAGATATAAAATAGTTGGGAATCTATCTGCCAAGGAAAAGTCAGGAACTATGCGGGCTAAACTAGAAAAGGAAGAGATCAGAAACAGGAAGAAAAATTATGAGATTATTGCAACTGTATCAGATGGGGTGGTAGGTACTTAAATCAACTATGCCTCTCTGAATAAGAAAAAAAGATTATGGTAGAATATAATATTTAAAAATTGGTAAAGTAAAATAATAAAGACTTGCTAACTTTTTAGATGTGAGTTAAAAATACAAAGGAGAGTGAAGAATGGAAACAGATGGTTAAACACTTATTCTTTTCCCTTTATTTAGTTGTTTATTCATTTGTTCATATTGGTTCCCCCAATAGAAATAGGGAAGTTCTGAAGAAGTGTGGGATTAAGGGAAAGATGAGTTTTCTTTTTAACATATTGAATTTGAAATGACTATAGGACATTTGGATGGACCTATCTAACAATCAAATTCATAATAATGGACTGATCATCATGATAGACTAGGATTGGAAATCTAGATCTGGGAATCAGAGCTATGAGGTACCACCAAGCTATAAATAAAAATGTATATAGAAGATAAAAAATGATGTTCTAGTGGGGTAGCTAGGTGGCTCAGTGGATAGAGCACCAGTCCTGAAGTCTGGAGGACCTGAGTTCAAATTTAGCCTCAGACACTTAACACTTCCTGGTTGTGTGACTCTATGGCAAGTCACTTAACCCCGATTGTCTCAGCATTTAAAAAAAGAAAAAAAAAAGATGATGTTCTAGTAAAAGATATTGGGGAAAAAGTGGTCAGAATAATAAGAGGGAAACCAGGACAGATCAATTATGACAAGTCAGGGAGGAGAAAGTATCCAGGAGGGGCTGGAGTGTTTTCTTCCCATTGTTTCAAATAGATCAAGAAAAATGAGAACTGAAAAGGACCATTAAATACAATAGGTGGGAAATCATTGAAAGATGAACTGAAAACAACCAATAAATACAATAGGTAAATGATTGAAAGAGGTGGAAAGAGCAATTTCATTTGAGTGATAAGATAGATTGCACTAAGTTGAAAAGTAAGTGAGAGGAAAGGAAATAATTGAAAAGAGTATTTTTTTCTTTTTTCTATCCCACTGCTTAACTCAGTGTCTTGCACAATATCACCATGGTGATGGGATTCCAATCATAATCATTAATACCTACCTGTCTTCAATGCTCATTCATGTTCTTTTACAAATATTCCATAGTGTCTACTCAATACTTTCAAGTTTTTCTCACAGGGAATTACTTTTGCACCACTGATTCATTACCCTTTGCTCTAACAACATGGCCAGACCACCTGTTTTGTGATGACACATTCTTTGATGATTCTACCTTTTGCTCTCAAGTTATTCATTGGTTATAGGCTGGAACTTACTCAGCCCTATCATTCATCTTTTATTTTTCCTTTATATACTCTGTGTAAGTTTTAATGCAATAAATCAATTAATAGATTTCTTATCTTACTGAATAAGTTCTCTATTCAATGCTACCTAATAAAATCCATACATGCGCTTTCAATCTGTATAATGCTTCCATGGTTTTTTTTTTTTTTTGTTGTTGTTGTTTTGTTTTGTTTTGTTTTGTTTTTTCCTGGTAAATCCTCCACAACATATAAATTCAGTGTTCTTGGGTCCTTGCTTTTATTCTGTTAACATTGAATGAATACCAATGAATCCCTTGTCTTCTTTTGTCTCATGCCACAGAAACCTCCTTCTGTTCCTTCTCCAGTCATATATATCTAAAAATGATATTCTTTATACACCATCATTTACACTTTTTTATTTTAAAAGACTTTGCACACACTAAACATTCAACACATATTGTTGACTAAATAAACTGACCATAGATTTGTATGTAGCAAGCAGAATAAAATTCATATGTTGTAACTTTAAGGATTAAAATGTTTTTCATGCCCACCCAACTATTTTGGTGATTAAATTATTACAGTCTAATGAAATTTAATTTTGGCATTCCAATGGGGGAAGAAAAAAATGATAATTTCTCTTCCAATTATATTTGATAAAGAGGTAGATTGGAGGGCTGTTTAAAAGAATTAAGTGAACAAAATAGCTTTGAAATGCCTGACAATCTCATATAAATAAAAAGAAAATTCACATAATGATAAGCCAAATAATCAAGTCTCAAAATAGAATAAGAATAATATTTTCAAAAATTTTTGGTCTTAATTCATTTTTCATATATATTACCATTAAAAGTATAAAATTAAGTATATATATATACATACATGTATGTATATACACACATATATGTGTATATACAGTATTTTTGTGTATTTTGTAGATACATATTAATATATGTTTATACACATATACATGTATATGCATATAATCATATTTTTATTAATAGTCAACAAACATTTATTATGTGCTTACTGTGTTTCAGGAATAATATGTGCTGAAGATAGAATGGCAAAAACACTGTCTTCAAGGGGTTCACATTCTAGAGGAAAAACAACATGCAAATAATTAGGTAAGGATAGTATATATACATTCTACTGGAAGGTAATCTTAGAATGATAGCATGGTAGTGTGGGCTGGTGATAGTGAGGAATAGGATATGTATTCTACAAAAGGAAAGATTTGATCTGAATTTTAAAGGAAGCCAAGGAAGTGCAGGACATGAGAACTTTCAGGCATATGATACTGGAGAAGTCATTTAATCTGTTTGTACCTCAGTTTCCTTATATGTAAAATGAGAAAATTGGATTTCATAGCCTCTGATGTCACTTGCAGCTCTAATGTTATCTTTCTGTTATTCTATACAAAAATAAAAGCTAAATTTTTAAGAGGTAGAAAAAACTGACAATTTGGGAAGGTTTTCATAGAATAAATGGCATCCCAACTGAGGGTTGCAAGAAGGTAACTATTATCAGAGACATACATGTAAAGGGAATGCTTTCCAGGAATTTACTGGAACTCAGGCAAAGGCATTAATATGAGAACTGGCATGTTCAACTTGGGGAGTAGCTGCTAGATCTGTTTAATTGGAATATAATATTTCTAGAGGGGATTCATGAAATAAGACAGGAAAGATAGGTGGGAACTAGACTCAGAAGAACATTAAATTTCAGTATGAAGATAATGTATTTTAGACTAGAAGTAATAGGGAACCACTGAAGATTTTTGAATAAAGGAGTGATATGTGTTTGACGAAGATTATGTTAGTATCTATGTGGCAGATGAATTAAAGAGGGGAGAATTTGGAAGGAGGAGACCAATTAATATCAAACTAGTGAAGGTGTGAATTATGAGAATGGATGAAAATATCAGGAGAGAGCACTTGATGGGTTAAGCTTTAGTATGTGGTCTGATTTGGCAGTAAGGATTTGTGGGGGTGTTTGACTGGTGTGTAAATGACATAGAAGGAACAGAAATTTCTGGCCAATCTATTAAACTTGTGATCACAAAACTCCACAGGCCTGACAAATGTATATTGAATTAGATTGACAACTAATAGGATGATTATAAATAGCCTTTTTTAATGTAGTCAAATGAAAAAAAAATAATGGAACCAGACCAGCTCTAGTTCTTTCATTTATTAATAAGACCAGATTGGATGAGGCACTTTTAAAATAATTCACTGTTCTCTTATTGTTTGTCATTTTAATGAAGAGCAAAATGTACAAACACCCCACCTCTCCTGTACATACAAGCAGACATGCATACAAAGCACACACACACACACAACCTTCACATAGTCCCCCCAGTCACATTGATCCAACTACAATAAACACAAATACCCTAGTGCTTGATAAGGCTTCTGTCTTTAAAAACTATGAATATCTAGGAAAAAGTTTAGTGTCTAAAAGAGCATTAAATTTATAGTCAGATAATCTAGATTTATATCTAAACTTTGCCACTTAACCTCTGTGTGAGCTTGGCCAGGCTCTTAACTTCCCTGAGTCATAATTTCTTCTTTTCTAAAGTAAGTAAGACTACTGGATGTGATGACTTCAAGACCTTTATCTGTCATCCTATGACTCATTATTACTTTTTTCTAGTGAAGCATCTAGAGTTGGGATTTTACCAGTGTGGGATTACTCCTACTTGAAAAAATTCCTTATATTATTATAAATTGGTAACTTTCATAATTTAGTCTTAAAGAAATGCCTGGAGCCATTGTTAAATGACTTAACATTGAATAACAATGATAGCAAGCATTTATATAGGCACTTTAAGGTTTTCAAAGAAGTTTTAAATCACTTGAGTTAGGGGTGGGAGCAATTGTGTGGTAAACTGGATAATGCTGATCCTGTAGTCTGGAAGAGAGGAATTCAAATATTGCCTTGATATAGTCTAGTTGTATAATCCTGGGCAAGAACCTTATCATCTATCTGCCTCAGTTTCTTCAACTGTAAATGGACATCATATTAGTACCCACCTCCTGGGAGTATTGTGAGGATTAAATGAGATAATAATTGTAAAACATTTAGCACAATTCCTGACCTATAATGCTTTATAAGTGCTTTTCTCCTTTCTATATTTTATCTCATTTAATCTCCACAAGAACAATGGAATACAGATGCTATTATTATGATGCCCATTTTACAGATGAGAAACTGAGGAAGTTTAATGACTTGATCAGGGTCATGTAGCCAATAAGAATCTGAAGGAGAATTTGAACTGAGTTCTCTCTGACTCCAAAATTAGTCCTATATCCATAGCTTCATCAGCCTATATGTATCAGGAGCACAACTTACACTTGTATCTTTATGACTCCATGCCCTGTATGTCCTTTATATCATGCTATATCTGTCTAGTTAGGTAATGAAAACATTTTTCTTTTGGGAACTGACTTTCAGCCAGGCAGGATAGTGTGGCTGTGAAAAAAGAAGGTGCAACCTTAGGGCATTGCCTAAAGGGTAGAATATATGTTCTTCAGAGGAAGAGATTGAAGGGTCCAAATCATATGTGATGTCTTTTTATATTTGAAAAGGTTCCATTCTTGTATTTGTCTAGTCAAAATAACAAAACCAAACATTTATTAAATATGGCAAATATACCTTTAATTGTACTATGAGATGAGAATGTAAAGATATAAATATCTTTAATAAAGTTAAATATGATTCACTTATAGAACTTGGGAAATAAGATAACTGAAGTCACTGCAAAATATATGTGAATGTATAAATATTAACTATCACAATCTCACAGTCAACATCATCATTATTACTGTTACCATCATTATTGATATTATTAGTAGTTTTTGTGTCAAAGATATCTCCAATCTGTCTCATCTACCTTTTGGCTTCTGTGACATAGAAGAAGTCTCTTCTCTTCTGTCACCCTAAGGTTCCTTATCTATACATGAAGGTTGGATCATATGCCATCTTAAAGTCCTTTCCAGCTTTGAATCTTTGACTCTGTGATATTTTCTATTGAGGGTATACATAGTTATAGGGAACCATAATACAGTGAAGAAATGGGTTAAAGCAAAAATGTAGCTTATTTAAAAATTGAGAAGAAAATGACTAATATTTAAGTAGAAAAGAAAAGTAATTCAAACTTCAAATTGATTTTTATCATTGTTTGCTCATTGTCAAAAACACATCCAAGTCAAAGGATGGTGATTTTCAAGGGTAAACAAGTTATTCTTGCTGATGATCATATATATTCCTTGGTAAAGCAGTAATTCCACGGATTCTGTCACCACCACATACCAAGGGTATCCTTAACTTCATCAGTTTCCAAGAACTTCCTTCTCCTGTTTTAAAGATAATTAATAAGCACCCCTATGGGTATGGATGATAAATTCCAATTTCTAGGAGACACTTAATGTAGAGGGCCACAAATAGTGGGTAACCCTAGGCGAGGTATAAGACCTTTTAGTCCCCATAAAAGGAAGCCTGCTGACAGTGTCTGGTTTGGCTTCCCATCTTTAAGGGCTCTCGGCCTTCTTGAGAAGTCAGGGGGCAGTGACAACCTGTGTTGTAATAAAGCAGAGTGATACCAAGTGGCAAAGAGACATCTACACACAATAGCAAGTTGTTTATGTGGTCCCGCATGTGCAGTGTAAGTTATGTTCTATGCAGTTAGCATATATGCAGTGTGCTATAGTAATGTAAGGGTATGAGTATATAAGACCAAGAAAATTTGGAATAAATGGACTCCATGCTTGACCAACCATGTGAGTCCTGCCTCTTTACTCCTCTTCTAAGACCAAGGACCTGGGCTGGTACCAAGATGCTCCAGAGAGCTAGTCCAGACTTTACAATTTGGAAAACTATCAAATCTAATTCTCTGGTTAAGACTTAGAAAGCCAAGAGATAAAGAAGCTTTAAATTGAAGTCACATGCTTCTGCAGCAAGTTGATAAGGGCTTCTGGAGCTTTGGAAAAGCTAGAAATTCGTAAAATTGAAATATAAGATATTGTTTAGCAACTTGGTGGCCCACAATGAGATTTCATTTCTAAAGAAAAACTAAATAATATATATAAGATTTGGAGCAGAAAAATTGCTGTGAGCATGATTGAAATTCTGCAGAGGTACAGAAATCTCCTCAACAATTACTATGCACGTTTAAAAACTATTGACACTTCCCCTGCAAAGTTTATTTGCCATGGGCCAGAATCTACAACTAAAGTCTCATTATTTGTTCACCTTTTCCTGGCTTCATTTGTTGAGAACAGATACAAATGTACAAAGTACATTTAGCCTATAGTTTTTTTTTTTTTAATTTAAAAAGAAGTAAAAAAAATTCCTGAATATTTCTAACTTCTTGTAATATCATTAAATAAGAGCATTTAAAAGTTCTATTTCATTTTTTGTTTTCTTTGTTTTCTTTTTCTTTTTTAACAGCCTTTTTCATTTCCCAAATGATAGTTTTTAATATTCACCTTTGCAAAACACCTTTCCAAAATTTTCAAAAGTTTTTTCATATTTTAAAGTCATTACTTTATTTTGACAATACACATATGGTCTGAGACTGGCAACTAATTATACACATGGTTACCAAAAAACAATAATGCTAATGGGAGATCCCCATCAAACAAGCAGGTTCTATGACTATGATTTCTTCTCAAGTATAGGTCTGAAAATTAAATAGACTACCTTGGTAGTCAAATGGACAATCTCCCTCATATCAGAAGGCTTCAGGTTAAAGATGAATGCATACTCTCAGAATTATTGCCAAAGGGATTCATGTAAATATTATATTCTGGTCTCTGATGTCACTTCCAATTCTGAGATCCTATGAGGTGTGTATTTCTGTAACAGAATAAGTATAGTCAAGGCGCTTGAGAATTGACTTTGTTGATTGAACTCATTGAGCACATTTGACTCATATATCGTCCCAACTCAAGACCTTTTCCCCCATCAATTTTGGCTCTTAGAAGTTGATAATCCTAGTGTTTATTCAGGATTTTAGCAATTGAATTTTCATGAATATTTTATGTTAATCTATATTTTGCTTCCATATGTTTGTAGCATTTTGGATCCCTGCTTACAGATCAGTAAATAAAACAAAAGATTTGAGAACCATTTTAAAAACTCACTCCTGTGCAAGATAAACACTTTCTTTTAGAATAAAAAAATTAGAATAATATAAAATCATAAATATGAAATTAAATATAACATAAGGAATATGACACATGATAGAAATATTTCACTGATTTCAGAAAAAGTTAGAGATAACACCAACTCAGAGGGAGACATAAAAAGGAAAAGGCAAGGCATGCAGTTATAAGATCTGTTTTTAACATAGTGTCCATCTCACAAAATGAAAAATGAAATATTTTGTTTTATTTACTGATCTGTAAGCTTTTTCTACATTTATCAAGATAATCATATGGCTTTGTTATTTTTGTTATTGATATGGTTAAGGATGCTGATAGCATTCCTGATATTGAACCAGCTTGCATTACTGGCACAAATACCTCTTGGTTAGAGCGCAGAATCTTTGTAATATATTTCTATAATCTTCTAGCATTTTATTTAATTTTTAAAATCTGCATTCATTAGGAAAATTGGTCTATTGTTTTCTTTATCTATTTTTGGTCTTCTTGGGTGTCTTAAAAGGATTTTTGTAGGATTCTTTCTTTGTCTAGTTTACTAATCAGATAAGATGCAATTGGAATTTATTGTTCTTTAAAAGTTTGATAAAAGTTTGTGAAAGTGGTCCTGGGGATTTTTCATTAAGGAGCTCATCAATGGCTTAGCTTAATCTTTTTTTTTTTTTTTCCCCTAAGAGAGTATACTCAAGTGTTTTATTTCCTTTTCTGTTAATCTGGGCAATTTATATTTATATAAATATCCATCGATTTGTCAGATGTATTTATATATATAATTACTGTATATATTATATGTATTATAAATAATTATGATATATTATTAATAATATATATACACACTATATATAATGATGCATAATTAATTGGACAAAAGAGCTCCTAATAATTGCTTTAATTTTCTCTTTATTAGTGATGGATTCACCTTTTCCCCTTTTGATATCAATAATTTGGTTTTCTTCTTTCTTTACTAAAAATAAAATTAATCAGTGGTTTGACATTTTTCCATAAAACCAATTGCTAGTTTTATTTAATGTTCAATAACTTTTTGCTTTCATTTTTATTGATATCTTTTCTTAATTTTTAAGATTTCCAATTTGGTGTTTAATTAAGAATTCTGAATTTATTGTTTTTCAAGATTTTTTTAATTACATGCCTGAATAGTTCAGCTGCTCCTCTATTTTATTGATGTGTTTTTAGATATCAATTTTTCCCTAATTAATTAGGCTGCATTCTATTATTTTTGATATGCCATTTATTATTCTTTTTAGGAAATTAATGATTATTTATATAATTTTTTGACCCATTCCTTCTTAAGGATTAGAATATTTAATTTCCAATATATTTGAATCTATGTTTCCATGGTAGTTTATTTAATGTAATTCTTATCACATTATGGTCTGAAAAAATTGCATTTCATTGTCATCTGTGTTTGTTGTTGAAATTTGTATGTCCTAATGCATGATAAATTTTTATGTAGGTGTTATATATCACTGAAGAAAAAAAAAGTGTACTTCTTCCTATTCTTATTCAATTTTCTCCAGCTGTCTGTTTTAACTTTTAATATATATATATATATATTATATATATGTGTTATATATAATATATATATATATTCATCTCTTAATTTTTTCTTTCATTTTATGATTAGATTTATCTACTTCTGGAAGGAGAAGTTGAGATCCCTCCACTAGTAGAGTTTTATTGTTTATTTTCCCTCAGTGACTCATTTAACTTTTTCTTGAAGAATTTGGATGCTATAATTTGGATGCTATTTGGTATATGTATATTTAGCATGGTATTACTATTACTTCATTGTTTGTGGTAGCTTTTAACAAAACATAGTTTTCCCACTTATCTCTTTTAATTAGATGTATTTTTACTTTTGACTTGTCTGAGATCATGGTTGCTATTCCTGCTTTTTATTTGCTTATTTGTTTTGCTTTTTACTTCAGCTGAAGCATACCAGATTATTCTCCATTATTTATATCCTGCGTGACTCTCTGTTACAATTATTTTTCTTGTAAACAGCAATTATTATTATTATTAATTTTTTTTTGCTTTTCCTTTCCCTATTTCCAAAGTCAAGTGTCCTGTTGAGGAGAGACTCAAGGCAAAAGGAAAGTCAGTAAATTCCAAGGCAAATCCTAAGTGTCAGGGATCGGATGGCAATCAGTCAGGCAACTTTCATGCATGGAATGCCAAAGGGTAAGTGATGTGTGAGAGCCTTAAGTCAATAGACTCTGAAAGGCTGCTCTGGACAGGATAGGCCTTTTGGGAGACCCTTGAGTCAACATATTCTGGAGGGGTGCTCTGAAAAGTCTCATCAAATATTCAAAATGGGAGGGCTAGGCCAAAAGTCTTTTTGGAAAATGATTACTCTATACGGGAAAGATGTTCCCAAGACTAACTGAATATGTCCAACTCAAATCTGTATGTAAAATAGATTAGTGTGTGTGTGTGTGTGTGTGTGTGTGCTCGCATGCACTTTGCATTCTGTGTTCTGTGTTAAAAGCTGATTGAGAGTTAAGGAGTCAGCCACTGTTGCTGTTTTGGATAAGATCAGGCTGAGTTGGAAAGATAACTGATATATATATATATATATATACATATATATATATATATATATGTATATATAAAAGTTAGTGAGAAAGCTTAAGCATATATGAATGAGAAGAGCATAGACAGAAAGGGTTTGGAGAGTTTGAGAACATTTGGGAAAATGGAAAAGCAGTGTACTACCACTTTTAAAAAAATTAATGAAATGCAAAATGACATTTCTGTGGACCCAAAAGTGGCCAATTTGAGTCTGCAAAAATAGTTAAGTTGTAAAACTGTTTAAAAACATTTTAGCAGCATCTGGGGTTTTTGAGAATAAGCTTTAGGTTATTCGCCCTTATCAGCTAAATTGAGTTGGTCTGTAGTGTTTTTAAGTGGGCCTAATTTACATGAATAAAAGCCTTCTGAGGAAAACTGCTGAAGGAAAAAAAGCAAACTGCTCCCTCTCTGGGCTTTTCCAAGCTTTTCAGGTTTGTGGAATCTATCCTGTCTAGAGAGGTGTTCCTGACTGACCTGAATTCTTCTGGGGTTTGCACTGGTGCTCCAACATCTTTCTTTTTTTTTTTTTAATTATTTAAATTTTTTTTTTCTATTTACAGAACATATGAGTAATTTTTCTACATTGACCTTTGCAAAAAACATTCTGTTCCAAATTTTTTGTTCCTGTTGTGCCACAGTTCCATGTTTCAGTTTCCCTTAATTATTCCGTCTCAGTAGCAAATCCTCCCCCCACTTCCTGACCATCAGGAATAATTGGGCTAGCATTCCAAAGGAGTCATAAAACCTTCAGATGGTCCACCTCAACATACCCCATATCTTTTGGCTTCATACTTACTGTCTTCCAGTTCCTTTCCCAGGCTTTTTGCATTTCCTTCACCCCATACCTGTTAGAACTGAATTGATAGTCCTTTCCTGGAACTCTAATTCCCCCAGTGCTCAATCCCTCCTTCTGCTCCTTGTGTCTCTTGAGCTTTTTGTTCCCTAACTCCTTGGAGTCCTATAAGAATCCTGTAACCAAACTTACTAATTGCTGGACCTACTTGAGATCCAGTCAGCTGGTATGTTTGCCAGTCTAAATGGACTGTGTGCTTTGAGACAAGAATTCCTGCAGAGCCGATCCATAGCTATGGATTCTATACTCTCAATTAACATCAATAAAATATTAACTAATCCCCAATGTGTGATACTGCTTCAGTTTCTCCCTGAGCATTACATTCCTTTCTCCCACTCCCTCCTTTAGATGGCAGGTAGTCTAATACATGTTAAATATGTTAAAATATGTGATAAATCCAATATATGCATGCATATCTATACAGTTATCTTGAAATGCAAGAAAAATGTGATCTAGAAAGAGAAAAAAAAACCTAAGAAGGAAAACATCCACAGAAAGCATTAAAATGCTGTGCTGTGGTCCACACTCAGTTCCCACAGGCCTCTCTCTGGATGTATATGACTTTCTTCATTGCTGGACAATAGGAACTGATTTGAATCACCTCACTGTTGAAGAGAACCATGTCCATCAGAATTGATCATCATATAGTCTTGTTGCTGTGTATAATGATCTCCTGGTTCTTCTCATTTCACTTAGCATCAGTTCATGTAAATCTCTCCAGGCCTCTTTGAAATCATCTTCTGAGTCATTTCTTACAGAACAATAATATTCCATAATATTCATATACCATAATTTATTCAGCCATTCTCCAACTGATGGGCATCCACTCAGTTTCCAGTTTCTAGCCACTAAAAAAAGGGCTGCCACAAACAATTTTGCACATGTGGGTCCCTTTCCCTTTAAGATCTCTTTGGGATATAGGCCCAGTAGAAGCACTGCTGGGTCAAACGGTATGCAGTTTGATAACTTTTTAAGCATAGTTCCAAATTGCTCTCCAGAATGGTTGGATCCATTCACAGTTCCACCAACAATGTATCAGTGTTGTAGTTTTCCAACATCTCCTCCAACATTTGTCATTTTCTTTTCCTGTCATCTTAGCCAATCTGACAAGTGTGTAGTGGTATCTCAGAGTTATCTTAATTTGCATTTCTCTGATCAATAGTGATTTGGAGCATCTTTTCATATTACTAGAAAGTTTCAATTTCTTCATCTGAAAATTGTCTGCTCATATCCTTTGACTATTTATCAATTGGAGAATGACTTGGATACTTATAAATTTGAATCAGTTCTTTATATATTGTAGAAATGAGGCCTTTATCAGAACCTGTGAATGTAAAAATGTTCTCCCAGTTTTTTTGCTTCCCTTCTAATCTTGTCTCCATTTGTTTTGTTTGTACAAACCCTTTTTAACTTGATATAATAAAAATTATCTATTTTGTGATTTATAATGATCTCTAGTTCTTCTTTGTTCACAAATTCCTTTCTCCTCTTCAGATTTGAGAGGTAAACTATCCTCCGTTCTTCTAATTTATTTATTATAATATCATTCTTTATATCTAGATCATGAATCCATTTCAACCTTATCTTGGTATAAAGTGTTAGGTGTGGGTCAATAACTAGTTTCTGCCATACTAGTTTTCATTTTTCCCAGCAGTTTTTGCCAAATAGTGAGGTTTTTCTCCAAAATATGAGGTCTTTGGGTTTATGAAACACTAGATTAATATAGTCATTGACTATTTTGTCCTTTGAACCTAACCTATTCTATTGATTAACTACTCTGTTTCTTAGCCAGTACCAAATGGTTTTGATGACCACTGCTTTATAATATGATTTTATATCTGGTACAGGTAGGTCACCTTCATTTGCTTTTTTGTTTTCATTAATTCCCTTGAAATTCTTGACCTTTTGTTCTTCCAGATGAATTTTGTTATTTTTTCTATGCTAGTAAAAGTTTCTTGGGAATTTCATTGTAATAGCACTAAGTAAATAGATTATTTTAGGTAGTATTGTCATCTTTATTATATTTGCACGACCTATCCAAGAGCACTTGATATTTTTGTTTTGTAGTTTTGCTTATATAGTTCCTGGCTTTTCCTTGGTAGATATATTCCTAAATATTTTGTACTATCAACAGTTATTTTAAATGGAAATTCTCTTTGCATCTCTTACTGTTGGATTTTGTTAGTGATATATAAAAATGCTGATGATTATGTGGATTTATTTTGTATTCTGCAACTTTGCTAAAGTTATGGATTATTTCTAATAGTTTTTTAGTTCATTCTCTAGGGTTTCCTAGGTATACCATCATATCATGTGCAAAGAGTGATAATTTGGTTTCTTCATTACCTACTCTGATTTCTTTAATCAATTTTTCTTCTCTTATTGCCAAAGCTAGCATTTCTAATACAATATTGAATAGCAATGGTGATAGTAAGCAACCTTGTTTCACTTTGATCTTATTAGGAATGGTTCCAATTTATCACCATTACATATGATGCTAGCTGTTGGTTTTAAATAGATGTTACTTACTATTTTAAGGAAAAGTCTATTTATTCCTATACTCTCTAGTGTTTTTAATAGTAATGGGTGTTGGATTTTATCAAATGCTTTTTCTGCATCTATTTAGATAATCATATGTTTTTTGTTCATTTGGTTATTGATATAGGCAATTATGCTAATAGTTTTCCTAATATTGAACCATCCCTGCATTTCCAGTGTAAATCCTACTTGGTCGTGGTGTATTATCCTGGGGATGATTTTCTGTAATCTCTCTGCTAATATTTTATTTAAGATTTTTGCTTCAATATTCATTAAAGATATTGGTCTATAATTTTATTTCTCTGTTTTTGTCCTACCTGGTTTAGGTATCAGTACCATGTCTGTGTCATAAAAGGAATTTGGTAGGAGTCCTTCATTCCCTATTTTTTAAAAAAGTTTGTATAATATTGGAATTAGTTGTTCTTTGAATGTTTGGTAGAATTCACATGTATATCCATCTGGTTGTGGGGATTTTTTCTTAGGGAGTTGATTAATGACTTGTTCTATTTCTTTTTCTAAAATGGGACTATTTAAGTAATTTATTTCCTCTTTTATTAATCTGGGTAATCTATGTTTTTGTAGGTATTCTTCCATTTCACTTAGGTTATCAAATTTATTGGCATGAAGTTGGGCAAAGTAACTCCTGATTATTGCTCTAATTTCCTCTTCATTGGTGGAAAGTTCTCCCTTTTCATTTTTGAAACTAACAATTTGATTTTCCTCTTTCCTTTTTCTAATCAAATTAACTAGAGGGTTATCTATTTTGTTGGTTTTTACATAAAACCAACTTTTAGTTTTATTTATTAATTCAATAGTTTTTTTTTTACTTTCAGTTTTATTTATTTTTAGAATTTCAAGTTTGGTATTTGATTGGGGGGGTTAATTTGTCTTTTTCTAGTTTTTTTTTTTTAGTTGCAAGCCCAATTCATTGATTTTCTCTTTTTCTATTTTATGCAAGTAAGCATCTAGAGATATAAAATTTCTCCTGATTCCCACTTTGGCTGCATCCCACAGATTTTGATATGTTGTCTCATTGTCATTCTCTTGGATGAAATTAGTAATTGTGTTTAAAATTTGCTGTTTTACTCAAGATAAGGGGTTTGTTGAGATGTACCATCTGGAGGTTTTATGACTCCTTTGGAATGCTAGTCCAATTATTTCTGATGGTCAGGAAGTAGGGGAGTTGCTACTGAAGCAGAACAATTAATGTAAATGAAACAGAGCAATTGAGAGAAACTGAGATATGGAACTGTGCCACAACAAAATATATCTGTTATTTTCTCTTAGAGCCAAATCTGATGAGAGTAAGATTCACACAATGCTCATCCCCCTCCCTTTTCCCCTCAATTATAATAAGTTTTCTTTGCCTCTTTGTATGAGGTAATTTCCCTTATTCTATCTTTTCCCTCTTCTTCCAGTGTGATCCCTTTTCTACCTCTAATTTATTTTTCATATTATCATAATAAAATCAAATTGTGCCAACATTCTCTAAGTATACTCATAATAGAAATATATTCTCAAGAGTTTTTTTTTTTTTGTTTTGACCTTTTTATGTTTTTTCTTGAGTTCTGTGTTTGGAGGTCAAATTTTTGGTTCAGTTCGGATCTTTTCATTAGAAATAGGTAAAATTCACCTATATCATTGAATATACATCTTCTTTCCTGAAAGATCATGCTCATTTTAGCTGGATAGTTTATTTGTGGCTATAATTACAGTTTCTTTGCTTTGCAGAATATCCGATTCCAGGCCCTTTGATCTTTTAAGGTGGAAGCTGCCAGGTCCTGTGTAATCCTAATTGTGGCTCCTTAGTATTTAAATTGTTTCTTTCTGGCTGCTTGCAATATCTTTTTCTTGGTACAATACTTCTGAAATTTAGCCATGTAAATTCCTTGGGTATTTAATTTTGGGGTTTCAGGTGGTGATCAGTGGATTGTTTTGATGGCTATTTTCCCTTCTGATTCTAAAATATCAGGGGAGCTTTCTTTTATGATTTCCTGTAAGATGATGTTTAGGTTTTTTTTTCATCATGGCTTTCAGGAAACCCATTAATTCTTAGATTGTCTCTCCTAGACCTATTTTTCAGGTCAGTTGTTTTTCCTAGGAGATATTTCATATTTTCTTCTATTTTTTTCATTTTTTTTGTTTTTGTTTGACTAATTCTTGAATTATTGTCTAGTCATTCACTTCAATTTGTTCAATTCTAATTTTCAGTGTATTATTTTCTTCAGTTACTGTTTTTAGCTTCTTTTGCAATTGGACAATTACATTTTTTTGTTCATTGCATTCTTTTTCCATTTTTTCCATTTTTTTGCAATGATTTCATTTCATTTCCCCATATTTCTTCTAACTCTCTTTTAAGATCCTTTATGCAATCTTCGAAGAAAGTCTTGTAACATGGGGTCCAGCTTTTGTCTCTCGTTGAGGCTTTTTCTGGAGTTGCTTTATCTTTAGGGACCTCAGGATTTGAGGTCTCCTCTTCTCTCTCTCCATAAAAGCTGTCTATAGTGAGAGTTCTTTTGGCTTTTTATTCATTTTTAAGGCTTGAAGTATGTTCAAATCAAAGGAGGGACAGCTGCTTTAGTTTGCCCTGGAGCAGGTCTGCTGATTAATTGATTTCAGGTGCTGGGAAGTTCTGCTAATTGATTGATTGCTTTAGGGTGCTGTGTAATGGCAGTTAGGTCTGATGCTCTTCTGAGGCTCAATGGTTCACAATATACCCTCCAGGACCCATTGTGAGCAGGCCCACAGAAGACCCCCAGGTGCATGGAAGCCACAATGCTCCAACTCCCTGCTTCAGCTCCCTGCCCCAGTCTCCCAGACCACCCCCCTGCCCAATTGAAACAGACCTCTTCTGAAGTTCTTCCAAGGTATCTTCTTCTAGAAATCTGTTGTACTCCAGGTATTTGTAGATTCTTTGACTTAAAAACCAATTTAAAGGCTTAATCTGCTGTTGGTTTGATGGAAGGTCAGAGATTACAGAGAAACTTGTCTGCTCCCCACCCCTGGAAGTCCCACTATTATTTACCCCAACATCTTTGACATGGGCCCCCTCCCCAGCATTTCTGGCTTAGAGAATGAGACAGCCATTGGGCCACAGTCCTATAGCTGGACACTTGGGTCCAAATTTCTCTGACTCTGTTCTCCCAGGTTCTTAAAGTTTGTCAATTTCTTAAAGCCCTGTGGCCAGATTTGAAAGAGCAGTTTTCTGCTACCTTAAATTTTGGATTATGTGGGATTCTGATTCTGAAATTGTAGGGGATAATTACTATTAATTGGTTTGTGCTCAAATTTCAAACTTGTTTGTTCTATATAAGAATTTTGAAATCTGTGCATCAATATTGAAGTATTGTTACTAGAAATTTATGTCTATATTTGATTTGATTTTAAGTTAAAAAATTTGGTTCTCTGGGAACTTACCTAAAGAGATCAAGTTTGTATCTCCTAATTAGATGAAATATATTTAAGCTACTATGTTCCTTGCTAAATTATATATTGGGTAATTTGTAAAAATTGTAGGAGCTGTGCTTTAACATTTTGTCGGCCCAGCTGGACCGACAAAATTTTGTGAAATTTGATACAAAGCTATTTAGAATATTAATCTTAATATTTCTCTTGCTTTCTCCCTTTAACAAAGAAGTAAAAGCAAGAAAAATTGCCATATAGGAATGTGTATAATTGCAGAACAAATTTATCTGAAAGGTGTATAACATATTTAAAAATAAATAAGTATTGAGAAGGTGTCCCCTAGAGAAAGAGAGGGAGCCTGGGTCCAGAATATTTAGGATATATTTTAATGAAATGATACCAATGGGGAAACTGAGGGGATGGATGATAGCTTTCTCCTAAGCTCTGCTGCTAAGAGACGTTAGTGGAATAAGACTGGAACAAATTGTACCTAAGTATGGATTGATAGAGATAAGTGATTCTGATAAAGGAACATATTTTACTTTTAAGGTTTTATAAGAAAGAATGGGGAGGGATTGCAAATTGAGTGGCAATTCCATACACCTGGGCATCTGCCCTCATCTGAAAAAGTGGAAAGAATGAATCAGATTCTTAAGAAACTGATTACTAAATTGATGATAGAGACTAATTTTCTTTGGACTAATGTTTGCTTATTGCTTTGTTAAAGAATTAGAACTGTCTCACTTTAGAACTGTGACCTGAGACTTTCCTTCCTCATATGAAATTGGTTTATTTTATTTGGGAGAAGGCTTTCTTTTGAAACTAAGTATAAGTTGTTGTTTTTTATTTGTTTGTTTGTTTTGCTTTTTGCTGAGGCAATTAAGGTTAAGTGACTTGCCCAGGGTCACACAGCTAGGGAATGTTAAGTGTCTGAAACCAGATTTGAACTCAGGTCTTCCTGACTTCAGGGCTGGTGCTCTACACTGTTGTACTGCACTACCTAGCTGCCCCCAAAGTATAAGTTTTTAAAGAATTATTGGCAGTGTCCTCATCCCTTTGTAGCTCAAAGGAAACAAGGATTCCTGACCCAGACAAAAGCTTTGGAGTTTGCAGTTTGTAGGAGAATGGGTGCTTACTATGTCCTGGAAGAAGCAGAGTGGAAAGGATCTTAGCAGATTTTATAGATGACAGACACTACAGTCTAAAGGCTGAAGAACACCAGGCTTATAGGATCTGTGGAGGAACTTCAAGAATGAATGGTCTATTAAAGACAATTTATAATCTCTAAAATTGACTGTGCAATTAGGAATGTTTTGGTGGGCGATGTGAATGTTTGTGCCTGGAGGAATTTTAACAATATTCATGTTGTACCTATTATTTATATTTCTAAAAAGAAAAGAAAAGAAAACAAAACAAAATTTAAAGGGATTCCTCAATTGGAGGAAGTTGAATTAACATTATTTTTAGAATGGAGAAATCATTAATTTTAATTCTAATAAGTTCTTTTATGTGAAATTAGGGTGTTCTATATTCTGTATGTTTTAATTGGTTATATTGAGTCATCTTAAAGTTATATCCATTATTTAAAGGAATTCTGAGAATAGTAGTTTTTGCCTTTATCCCTTTGAACATGTTTCTGGTATAGACAATATACATTTTGGAAATTTTCTATGTTTGGGGCATTTTAAAAGCAAAATGATTTGTGTAATGTTGAACTTAAAACCATCTACTTAGATATGAAAGATAAGCTATGAACTTTCTAGGATAAATCTCTTACTGTTATCAATGTAAGGCCATAGTTAATATCTATTTAGGATATGTGATCCTTGAGAGTTAGATTCATCTGAAGCTTTAATTAATGAGATTTGCTATTAAAGATAAAATCCTTTGGTACTGTAGCTGATATTATTTTAAGTTCTAAATTCAGGTATGATGTCTGATAAATCATCAAGCCAGTGATCCACCATCTGAAAGGAATATGTCACAAGCTACTCAGAAGAATGTAATTCTGAATTGTTACAGATGGAACTTAGTATCTTGGAAAGAATTAAGAGGATCTTGTCCTCTGTTGAGGTGGGATTCTTCTGACTCAGTTTCCCAGTGACATTCTTTTGAATAAGAATCCATGTAATTACTCCTGAATCTGGCTTAAGGTGAAATTGTTACTACATGATTAATTGAAAACTGAGACAATTACCTGAAGTAAAACTGAGTTATCCTGTATCATGTATGTGCTTTCAAGTCAAGGCCTGAAGGACCTGTTTTGATGCTCTCATGTCCCTGTGTTTTTTTTTTTTTTTTTTTCTATTTTTTTCTAAAGTTTTTATAACTAGAGCAACTGATCAGTAGAAGCCATGAGCACAATTTTAAAAATGTGGTCATTCTATACTCAAGTAGAAAAGTGAGTATTGACCAAATCATCCATCTGTTGCTAGGTGCATATGTTTGTCTAGCTATTTTAACATCTCCGTTGTTGCTGACTTTTGTGATAGGCATCTTTATTTATGAAAGGCTACCTACTCCAATTATAAGATACATAACTAGTTGGGATTATAGATGACCCTGTTACCTGAATCCAAGAAGAAAAATCCAATCAAGAAGGAGTTGTCTATGGAAGGCTATTGTTATAGCACTTGGGGCCCTCCTATTCCCAATCTCTATTATCCAAGATGGTTAGAATGAAGGGCCAGGAAGGGAGGAAATTGTCTGGGTGATTTCATAGTTAATATTCCCATGAGAAAAGACTATGTTTCCAGGAGAAAATACTGACTATTGCCTTGGTAAAAGATAAAACCAAAGACATCAGAAAATTAGCACATGTTCTGATTCAAACTAGGAACTCCCCTTTTAACACCTGTTGATGGCCTTGGTTTGGAGGAGTGTGTTGGAGACAGGGTTTATGATTTCTCCTGATAGCCTTAAGCAAAGTTATGTTCTTACTGTATGATGCAACTTATCAATTTGGTTCAGAGAACTCTGTGTAAAATCATTAAGATAGAAATTACAGGGATGGGATTAGTGGGACTGATAATGCTCAATAGGGAAGGGTGGGAACAGAGCCTAGGAGGATAGGTCAGACCTGGAAAATGAAGTCCATCAGGACAATGAAGAAATGTATAAACTTTGATATGAGAATCTTTCAACTGATGAGAGGGGGGAATTGAATGAAGTGAATTGTTAAAGCTGTCTCACAGCCAGGTCCAGGCCCCTGTGTAATTCTTGTTTGTTAACTAGGCCTCTCCTCTATTTGCCTAACTGGTTGTTGGGAGGGAGACACTCTTTCTCAAAAGATCCTAATAAAATTCCTTTCTGCTTTTACCTTGAGAAACCTCTTTAATTTAGTTGATTTATTTGAGCTGGTAGACTCAAATTATGTGATTATGTCTCACACATAATCATGTAAACATATTTCCACATTAGTAATGTTGTGAAAGAATAATCAGAAAAAAAGGAAAAGCCACAAAAACAAAATTAAAATTAAGAAGTAAGAATTGGGCATTCAATCTGCATTCAGACTCCAAAGTTTTTTTTTTTTTTTCCCTAGATGTGGATAGCATTTTTCATCATGAATCTTTTGAAATTGTATTGGATCATTGTATTACTGAGGAGTTAAATAGATCATAATTGACTGTTGCATGATGCTGCTGTTACTATGTAATATTTCCCCCTTCTTATGCTCACTTCATTCAGCATCAGTTCATATAAGTCTTTCCAGGTTTTTCTGAAATCTGCCTGCTTAAAATTTCTTATGGAATTCTTTGCCACCACAAAAAAAACTGCCATAAATGTTTTCTGTACATGTAGGTCCTTTTCCTTATTTATTTATTTTGTTGTTGAGGCAATTGGGTTAAGTGACTTGCCCAGGGTCACACAGCTAAGAAATGTTAAGTGTCTGAAGCCAAATTTGAACTTAGATCCTCCTGAATTCAGTCAGGGCTGGTGCTCTATCCACTGCACCATCTAGCTGCTGCATCTTTTCCTTTTTTAAAAAGTGATTTCTTTAAGATACAGATCTAGTAGTGGTATTGTTGCATCAAAGAGTATGGACAATATGATCGGCCTTTGGGCATAGTTCCAAATTGTCAAATCAAGTATTTGAAAGTCCAATTTTCTATTCAGTTGTGGTCCTTTCATCTGGAATGCTGGAATGCTTGAAAGTTCTCTAAGTCCATTTGCATTTTTTTCTCCTTGAAGGAATATGCTCACAGTTGTTGGGTAGGTTTTTCTTGGTTGCCATCCCTGTTTTTTTTTTTTTTTTTTGCCTCCTGGAATATCATCATCAAATCCTTCGTAGTTTAATATGGAAGCTGCTAAATATTGTGTGATCCTGTGACTCCAACGTGTGATTCTTCTCTCCTTACCCACCTCTCTGGTAACTTTTAGTGTATTCTCTTTGGTCTAAGAACTCTGGAATTGAGTTATAATATTCCTAGAAGTTTTCATTTTGATATATTTCAGGAGGTGATTTGTGGATTCTTCCAGTTTCTATTTTATCTATTTTTTTTCTAGGATATCAGATCAATTTCCCTTTATAATTTCTTGAAATACAGCACATAGGATTTTTTTTGAATCATAGCTTTTGAATAGCCCAATAATTATCAAATGATCTCTCCTGAGCTATTTTCCATGTCACATTTATTTCAATAAAATATTTCTTATTTTCTTCTATTTCTTCATTCTTTTGATTTGTTATATCTTTGTCTCATGGGGTTATTAACATCTACTTGCCTAATTCTTATTCTCAAGAATTACTTTCTTTTTTCCCTTTTAAAATATTTAATATATTTTTTTAATTTTCCTCACTTATGTGTAAAACAGTTATTTACATTGTTTTTAAAACTTTGAGTTGCAGATTTGGTGACAACCAAAAAATTAAAATAAGACAAAGTTCTTCAATGCTGTGCATAGTTTGTCTATGGAATATTTTTGTAAACTAGTAAGAATCTGACATTGGAATATGTAGTGAGGCTACTATTTGCTCCATAAAGGGGAATTTTCATAAGGAATCAGAAGTTATTTCAAATAATAACAAACTTCAATTTATTATGAATGATGACTTTCAGGCAAGAAGTGCTAGAAAAGTTGATCATTGCAACTGTGATTGACTTAGCTCTTTTCAGCAATGAGCTAATGCAAGGCAATTCTAATAAACTTGTCATGGAAAGTATCATCCCTATCAAGAGAGAGAGCTATGAAGATGGAATGTGGATCAAAGCATCGCATTATTGTTGTTTATTTGCTTATTTTTTCCCTTTTTTCATGTTGTTTCTCTTTATGAACTGATTTTTTTTTTGCTCAGGATAACAAATATGGAAACACACATTTAGTCTATATCATGTTGCTTGCTGTCTTCAGGAAGGGACAGGGAAAAGGAGAGAAAGAATAATTTGGAACACAAGGTTTTGCAAAGATTAATGCTGAAAACTATCTTTGCATGTATTTGGAAAAAAAAAGATTTTTTTAAGTTGATCGTTGAGTATAGATATATCTGGAGGTGATGAGGTCTGGTCATGCAATGAGAATCAGGCAAAGAAATTCATGTAATCTTTGACTCATAGACTTAGAGATAGGAACCTTTCCTTCCTTCTTAACCATCATTCCCTCCTCCTCCACCCACCACACACAAAACCTTATGAAGTCAATTCAAGTATCTTTTAAAATATAGTTTATAATTCCAGGAAGTCATTAAATCAAATGTTAACTCTGGAGAACTAGAGCAAAGTGAGAAATTTAACTACATATAAACTAAATTAGCTGAGAAAGAAGTGAAGACAAATTTCTATCAGTCTCACATTCTTGAGCCTTCAATGGATGTTCACAATATTTTGATGAATGATCTCATTGTAGCCTTATTGTAGGGAGAGACAAATTCCTTGAATCATTGGTTGAAAACTCTCAGACTGTACCCTTGTGGCCTTTTTACAATTTTCAAATTTTAATTCAAAGCTCTTAGGAGAGAAATTAATTCTATTGAAAACAAATCATATGTAATTTTATTTCTGTATACCTATTTAGGTACCTTTTGTCCAGATATCAAAAAAATCACATTTTTTTCTTAAACTGACTAAATACTGATATATGGTCTGTAGCATACCAATTCCTCATTTCACAGATTAGAAAACTGCTACCTTCAAAGGATTGTTGATAGATGAGAAGATATAATTTCTCTTGTACAGAGAGGAATACAGGATCTGGAAATCATTTAGTTCTCTACTTTTATATAAAGTTTTGAGTCTAAAAGGCTATATATTATTGATCTTTTGGGAAACCACTGTACATAATGGAAAGAATACTGCATTATAACTTAGAAGATTTGGATTTGAAGCCTGCCTATGCCAATTAGTGCCTGTGTAATTTTGTGTAAATCATTTAATAACTTTGGGTCACAATTCCTTTATCTGGAAAAATGAGATTGTATGTTCTAACCTCTAAGATCTCTTCAAGCTATAACTCTATAATCCTATCATTCTGATCCCACATAAGGCTTTACAGAGTCACTGGGCCCCACATCTAATAAGGAACAAATCCAATGGGTACCTCCCTGCTTCAATGTTTAGCCATAAATTGTTTGGAGCTGATGATGTCTTACTTTGTACTTGTGGAGATTAATTTTGAAGAATTTTCCATATATTCTACTTTGATTAATACTTACTTAATGAAAGAAACTGAGATAACTTCTGAAATTATCATAGAGTTCCAGAAATTCACAAAAGAAAAAAATCCAAAAAGGGGACTGGCAATAAACTCTATGGCCTTATATATCTGTATTCAAATATACAAAGCATGAGTAACCAGTAGTGAAAGGGAGAGTCTAAATGGAAAAGAAAAAGAAACTATAGCCTTCAGTAATTCTAAAACAGCAATTTTGGAGTTCTTTAAATCTTCACCCTCTGGGGTATGCTCTATGCATGCAGAACTCTTTAGCAGACAGTGGATTCACAAAATAAGGTAAGAGAGTAGGAAATGCTCCTTCTCCAGAAGCATCCCAGAAAGTCAGAACTTCAGTATCTTAAATTCATGAGTCACATGAATGTTTCTTGGGCTGCCATTTGAAAAGAACTGATTTGTAAAGCTGAGCTTTCTAAATTATTATATTGGGGAAACAATGCAAATCTTCCAATTTCTCCCTGATTTCCTTCTATTGAACATTTGTTAGACAGCCATGAAATGCCAGATACTTCTAGGCTATCAGGATACAAAAAGGGTCAACTTAACTAGCCAAAAAGACTCAAAGCAGGGAAAGGTTTGAGATTTATGAAGATCAACATAACACAAGGCACAGGCAAATTCAGGAAAGGAAAGGTCTAAGCAAGAATCCTCAGCATATTTAAAAAAAGAAAAAGAAAAAATTAGGAATGCCTCCCTCTACCTACCCTTTCTGCTTGTGTTTTTTTCTTGAGCAACATCTTAGTGAAAATAAGTTTCTGGATTCATTTTCTGACTTTAGTACAAAATTCATTTCACATGTTAAATCTCTGAAGTGGGTGATATCAATTAGTTAGCTCTATAATGCAGTTGCTGATTGAGTGATAGACATATGGAGATAGAGACAAAGAAAGACAGAGAAAGAGAGAGACAGAAGCACACACAGAGTGAGGGAGGGAGAGAGACAGAGAGAAAGGAGAGAGAGAGAGAGAGAGAGAGAGAGAGGGGGGGGAGAGAGGGAGAGAGAGAGGGAGAGAAGGAGGGAGAGAAAAAGAGAGGGGTAGAGGGAGAGAGAGAGAGAGAGGGAAAGAAGGAGAAGGAGAGAAAGGGAGGGAGACTGAGATACAGATACAGAGAGGCCAAAACAGAGAGAGGTAGTAACAGAGAGAAAGATAGAGAGAGAGGGAGGGAAGGAGACAGAGACAGAGAG
>JAJPUD010002731.1:134363-189542 GCA_023553655.1 Myrmecobius fasciatus
GAGAGAAAGATAGAGAGAGAGGGAGGGAAGGAGACAGAGACAGAGAGAGAGACAGAGACAAGAGACAGAGACACACACAAGCACACAGAGACACAGAGAGACAAAGACAGAGATAGAAATACAGAGAGAAAGAACCTGAGGTTCAAAGAATAGGAATGAGTTTTCCCAGGACCCACATCCTCAGAACTACTCTGTGATCCATATGCAGACTCTCTTTCTCTAACCACACTTTAGGAAGCTGGAGAGCATTGGCGGGTGGAGCAGCCAGGTGAAGAGTTTCAAGTTTATGCCATGTGAGAATTGGTTGAAGGAACTGAAGGTGGTTAAAGGAGAGAGAGGGAAGCCTTGAGGCTGGATTCAGGCTTGGGATGGGAAGGCATGTACATGTCTTTAAATATTTGAGGGGCTCCCCTTTGAGAGCCAGGTTCTAGTTATTCTTTGTTGGCTGAAAGTTGCAGAGGTGAATTTTGTTAGTACTGAAGAAAAAAAATACAAAATCACCAAGTCCTAATAATAAGAACTGTTCATAAATAGAAGGGAGGAGCTCAAGTATGCTGTCTGGTCCTTCTTAGTCCCTTCCAATAAAAGTTTGCCGATTTAATGATTGCTTATATTTGCTCTCACAGAAGCATCCATTAGAATGAGCTCCTTGACAGGAGGGAAATTTTCACCTTTTTTGCATTTTCAGCATAATGTTTGATATAGTAGATTCCCTAATACATGATTGATTGATTCACTTAAGGTATTCAGTTGGAGTCAGGATAACTACTTGTTGGAAATTTTACAGAAGAGAACTTTTTGCCATTTTAATTTCCAAGAGAAATTTTGCTAATCATCAGATGTATGCTAAAGTAAATTGGGTTGCTTTGGGTTATAGTAGCTGATTTTCTTTCCCTGGAGCTCTTCAAGGAAAACTTGCATGTAAATCTCTGTAGTCTGCTATCAGGACTTTCTGTACCACATCTCTGATACCTCTTCATCCTAGAAATTCATTTCTTCACTAACCTACTTCTTAAATTGGACTACATTTCCACTCCTGTGATCTCTCCTTTTGATTGGATGTACTATGTTTCATAAGCTATAATTCTACAAATTGATGACTCTTTCTATTCTCCTGTGATGTTAGACTAATTGTCCTCCTTGGAATATGTTAGGGGATGGATCAATTGATTTGGGAAATCTTTATCAGTGTCTGTATAAAAAAAATCCATCAATTCCTTCCTTCTTCCTTCTTCTTCCTCCTTTCCCTACTTCAATTAAATTTTTTTAAAGAGAGAATAAGAGTCAGGAAGGAAAATTCTCAAAGAAAGAACAAAGTGCCAATTCACTAGAAATCAATTTCTGAGAAGGAAAAAATAGCCAGAGGAAATGTAAAGAATTAGAAAAGAGCAATAATAAGACGGAGAGAGGAGGGTATATAAGATGCTGAATTTAATAGCATCCAAACAGAGTGAAACCAGGGAAAAATGAGAAAATAAGGGGAGAGGTGCTGAGCAAGAGATATATGGTGATTGAATGTAACTAGAATACAAGTCTGGAGAAGAAGAGATTTAGAGGAGACATGATGGCTATCTTCAAGTATTTAAAAAGCTGTCATGTGGAAGAAGGATTAGATGGGTTATGTTTCAACCCTGAAGGCAGAACTACAAGGAATGGTGGAAGGAATAAAGAGGTAAATCTAAGCAAATGTCAGCAGAAACTCTGCTTATCATCAGACCTATGCTAAAGTGAATTGGGTTGCTTTGGGTTATGGAGGCTGATTTTCTTTCTCTGGAACTCTTCAAGAAAAAAGTTAGGTGCATATCTATCTAGTCTACTCTCAGAACTTTCTCTACTATGTCTCAGATACCTCTTCACCCTAGAAATTTACTTCTTCACTAGTCTACTTCCAACATTGGACTGAATTTTCACTCCTGTGATCTCTCCTTTTGATTGAATGTCTATTACCAGAATTCCATTTAAGGGACAATGCTAGCCATGTCTCCTTCTTCTCCAATTTGCTCTCCAGACTTTTCTCCCATCCTTTCATTTACTCTCTTCCCTTCCCCAGCTTCTTTTATATATGTCTTCCCTCATTAATTAGTCAGCAACTATTTATTAAGGGCCTAGTATATGACCAGACACTGTACCAAGCCTTGGTGAATGCAAGAATATACTCTCCTTGTAGGCAGAAACTGTCTTCTTTTCTACTGATATGTGCAACTCCAATACTTAGCACAATGTTTGGCACATAGGAAGTGCCTTATAATAACAATTAAAAAAAAGTTGTTCACTGACAGACTTGTCTGGTCTACTATAGAAGGAAATCTTGTTCATTTAAGCATGATACAGGGGGATGGGCTTGGAATCAAGAAGACCTGGATTCTAATCCTTGTTGCTGTGTGACTCTGGATTAGCCACCTCACTTCTCAATTCCTCAGGTAACTCTTTTTAAATTTTTAAAATTTTATTTATTTATTTATTTTTAATTAAAGGTTTTTTTTTTTAATTTTCAAAATATGCCTAGATAGCTTTCAGTATCCAACCTTGAAAATTCTTGTGTTTCAATTTTTTTCTCCCTCTTTTCCCCCACCTCTTCCCCCACACAAGAAATAATCCAATGTATGTTAAATATATGCAACTCTTCTATACATATTTGCAGAATTGTCATGCTGCACAGGAAAAATCAGATCAAAAAGGAAAAAATGAGAAAGAAAACAAAATACAAACAACAACAACAATAACAAAGTTAAAATACAATCTTTTGATCTACATTGAGTCCCCACAGTCCTCTCTCTGGATGCAGATGGCTTTCCCCATCACAAGAGCATTGGAACTATCTCGAATCAACTAATTGTTGACAAGAGCCACATCCATCAGAATTGATTATCATTTAATCTTCTAGGTTGCTGTGTACAATGTTCTCCTGGTTCTCCTCACTGCACTCAGCATTAGTTCATGTAAATCTCTCCAGGCCTTTTTGAAATTATCCTGTTGATCATTTCTTATAGAACAATAATATTCCATAACTTATTCATCCATTCTCCAATTGATGGGTATCAACTCAGTTTCCAGTTCCTTGCCATGAGAAAAAGGACTGTCACAAATATTTTTTGCACCTATGGGTCCTTTTTCCTTTCTTGTAATCTCTTTGGGATACAAGCCCAGTAGGCACACTGCTGGATCAAAGAATGTGCATGGTTTGATAGCCCTTTGGGTATAGTTCCATATTGTTCTCCAGAAGGGTTGAATCAATTCAAACTCCACCAATGATGCATTAATGTCCCAGTTTTCCCACATCACTTCCAACATTCATCATTATCTTTTTGTGTCCTCTCAGCCAACCTCAGATAACTCTTAAGACAAAGTTTCAAAGAAACAGTAAATACACAGTGACAGGAATTCCTTTACTAAGAATTGCTTGCACAAATGAACTCAGAATTTGTTTCCTCTGTCCCAAATATTGCCAGTTTTTTTCTGACTATTCTTCTTATAATGTATTTTCTAGATCTCTCACTATTGGACTTGCTACCTCCTACCCCCTTCTCTAACTATGGCTGTTCTCCAGTGCTGCCCAAACAATGCTTTGTCAAGAACTGAACACATTGAAAAAATTCTAAATATATAAGTTAAACTGGGGAGAACAATGAGACTGCGGCTTTTCTTGATTCATTCTTGCCTTCTACTGATGAAATTAAGGTTTTTGGAACAGGTACTCATTCTATTGGCTCCTATTGACCCTGTGGTTTAACAAAAGACTTAAGTCTCTTTTATAGGAGTCAATGTCAAAGCGGGCATTTATAATTCTTTATACTTGCTTGTGAGTATTTTAACCCTAAAACAGGGGATGGGGATTTTTATTTACTCTCCTCTCTCTAGTGGTTCAAGTTTATTGTTCTAGTCTGGCATAGTGATGATTTTGCATGCTGATTTTGTCATCCATCTGGGAAGCTCTCTCTCCCCTTTTTGTGATAGCCACACATTAGTATGTGGGATATTTCCATTATTCATTATGGCCAGTGATACAACTGTTAAATAGGATAAAGCAAAAGACACAGAGCAGAGTAGTGCAAAGCATATCAAGTAACTGAATTTTTCTCAGCATCTTTTCCTTCTGTTATATAATGTGGGGAATTTGGTAAGGTGGTCTCTAGAGTCTTTTCCTCTTATAATATGTGATTCTATAAAGACAGAGCTCTTTGGGACTCTTTGGGAAGCAATTGAAGATTCCCCTCAAGGTTAACATTAATTTATTAATCAACACAGATATAGCATAGTTTATTCATCAGATAGTAATCAGGGAAATTCTCCAAGCAGTTTGGTACATAGGACCATTCCCTTAAAATTTCCATCCCTTTACTCAATATAATTCATGACAAAGGCCTATCAGCTGTTTATCCATGATGGATTTTAATCCTGTTGAATTTTAATCATTCAAGGTCTCTGAGTTTTAATGTTCTCATCTGAAAAATGAGAGTGTTGAGATAGGTGATCTTTTAGATTTCTTGAAGCTATGAATCAATAATACTCTGATACTTACCCTCCACAAAATCAAGATGAGGAAGGTGACTTTCACTCTCATAGCTTGACAGCATTATGAAACAATGTATCAAAAAATGTCATGTCACTCATCCTTCTTTTGATAGTCTTTAGAATAGGATCATTGTGATATCATTTCTGTTTCTCTTTTCTCCAATTGTCATTAAAGCAATTCCCTGCCTTAATTCTACCCTTGTGCTCAAAACATTTCAAACAGACTTATTTTAACATAAATTTATAAAACTTTCTCCTTTTATTGGAATTTTTAAGAATGCTATGTCTTTTTAAGGTATTGATTCAAATATGAGTGCCAGCCCAAGCAATTACTCTGCTCTGGAAGATGGGACACCTCCTGGTTAATAATGTCAGGTCTGGAAGTAGACAATCGGCAACCATTAAACAGGGGCCTTGACATTTTATATCATGACCTCCTCTGACCATCCAAATAGTATCTTTAAATATTTGAAAGAAATAAACATTTCAGCAGTTAGTGAAAATAAAGATACATTTCCCCCATCCAAATTCATGTATTCTATTCAAGAACCCCTTGGAGCCCCATGGATGCTGGGTTTAAGAATCCTTGTTCTAAAAGATAGGCCTTAAATAGGGAATGAAGGACTCCTACCAAACTCTTTTTATGATACAGACATGGTACTGATACCTAAACCAGGTAAAACAAAAACAGAGAAAGAAAATTATAGACCAATCTCCTTAATGAATATTGATGCAAAAATCTTAAATAAAATATTAGCAAAGAGATTACAGAAAATCATTCCTAGAATAATACACCATGACCAAGTAGGATTTATACCAGGAATGCAGGGATGGTTCAATATTAGGAAAACTATTAACATAATTGACTATATTAATAATCAAACTAACAAAAACCATATGATAATCTCAATAGATGCAGAAAAAGCATTTGATAAAATTCAACATCCATTCCTATTAAAAACATTAGAGAGTATAGGAATTAATGGACTTTTCCTTAAAATAGTCGGTAGCATCTATTTAAAACCATCAGCTCGCATCATATGTAATGGTGATAAACTGGAACCATTCCCAATAAGATCAGGGGTGAAACAAGGTTGTCCACTATCACCATTACTGTTCAATATTGTATTAGAAATGCTAGCCTTGGCAATAAGACAAGAAAAAGAGATTAAAGGAATTAGAGTCGGTCATGAGGAAACCAAATTATCACTCTTTGCAGATGATATGATGGTCTACTTAGAGAACCCTAGAGAATCAACTAAAAAACTATTAGAATTAATCCACAACTTTAGCAAAGTTGCAGGATACAAAATAAATCCACATAAATCATCAGCATTTTTATACATCACCAACAAAATGCAACAGCAAGAGATAGAAAGAAATTCCATTCAAAATAACTATCGATAGTATAAAATATTTGGGAATATATCTGCCAAGGGAAAGTCAGGATCTATATGAGCAAAACTACAAAACACTCTCCACACAAATAAAGTCAGATCTAAACAATTGGAAAAACATCAAGTGCTCTTGGATAGGTCGAGCGAATATAATAAAGATGGCAATACTACCTAAACTAATCTATCTATTTAGTGCTATACCAATCAAACTCCCAAGAGATTATTTAACTGAACTAGAAAAAATAACGACAAAATTCATCTGGAAAAACAAAAGGTCAAGAATTTCAAGGGAATTAATGAAAAAAAATGCAAATGAGGGTGGCCTAGCTGCACCAGATCTAAAACTATATTATAAAGCAGTGGTCACCAAAACCATTTGGTACTGGATAAGAAATAGAGTAGTGGATCAGTGGAATAGGTTAGGTTCACAGGACAAAATACTCAATGACAATTGTAATCTAGTGTTTGATAAACCCAAAGAGCCCAGTTTTTGGGATAAAAACTCACTATTTGACAAAAACTGCTGGGATCATAGGAAACTAGTCTGGAAGAAATTAGGCATTGACCCACACCTAACACCATATACCAAAATAAGGTCAAAATGGATTCATGATCTAGGCATAAAGAATGATATTATAAACAAATTAGAACAACGTAGGATGGTTTACCTCTCAGACCTGTGGAGGGGGAAGGAATTTGTGACCAAAGAAGAATTAGAGGTCATCATTAATCACAAAATAGATAAGTTTGACTATATCAAGTTGAAAAGTTTTTGTACAAACAAAATGAATGCAGACAAGATTAGAAGGGTAGCAGTAAACTGGGAAAATATTTTTATATCCAAAGGTTCTGATAAAGGCCTCATTTCTAAAATATATAGAGAATTGACTCAAATATATAAGAATTCAAGCCATTCTCCAATTGACAAATGGTCAAAAGATATGAACAGACAATTTTCAGACGAAGAAATTGAAACTATTTCCGGTCACATGAAAAGGTGCTCCAAGTCACTATTGATCAGAGAAATGCAAATTAAGACAACTCTGAGATACCACTACACACCTGTCAGATTGGCTAAAATGACAGGAAATGATGATGATGGCTGTTGGAGGGGATGTGGGAAAACTGGGACACTGATACATTGTTGGTGGAACTGTGAATGGATCCAACCATTCTGGAGAGCATTTTGGAGCTATGCTCAAAGAGTTATCAAACAGTGCATACCCTTTGACCCAGCAGTGTTTCTACTGGGCCTATATCCCAAAGAGATTTTTAAGGAGGGAAAGGGACCCACATGTGCAAAAATGTTTGTGGCAGCCCTTTTTGTAGTGGCAAGAAACTGGAAATTGAAAAGATGCCCATCAATTGGAGAATGGCTGAATAAATTATGGTATATGAATGTTATGGAATACTATTGTTCTGTAAGAAATGACCAACAGGAGGATTTCAGAGAGGATTGGAGAGACTTGCATGAACTGATGCTGAGTGAAATCAGCAGAACCAGGAGAACATTATACACAGCAAGAAGACTATACGATGATCAATTTTGATGGACATGGTTCTCTTCAACAATGATGTGATTCAAACCAGTTGTACTGTGATGAAGATAGTCATATACATCCAGAGAGAGGGCTGTGGGAACTGAGAGTGAACCACAACACAGCATTTTAACGCTTTCTGTGAATATTTCCATGCATTCTGTTTTCCTTCTTAGGTTGTTTTTTTTCTTCTTCTCTTTCTAGATCTGATATTTCTTGTGCAGTAAGATAACTGTATAGATATGTATACATGTATTGTATTTGTCATATAATTTATCCTATCTAGCATGTATTAGATTACCTGTCATCTAGGGGTGGGGGGCGGGGGGAGGGAAAGGAAAAGCTTTGGAAAAAAAGTTTTTTTTTTTTTGCAAAGGTCAATGTTGAAAAGTCACTCATATGTTTTGCAAATAAAAAGCTTTATTAAAAATAAATAAATAAATAAAAAATAAAAATAAAAAATAAAAGATAGGCCTTATTCCTGAGAAGGTGTTGAAGGAGGGATATTTATAGAATTTCTCCAGTTGCAAATGCCTGTCTGTCTTCTTTCCATAAAGAACTGGAATGATGCTCCTTCATTAAATCTATTATCACCTCCCATAAATAGAATTAGCTTCTTACTTGTCCAGTAACTCTCTAGTTTAGATTTTCTCCTTTCATCACATAATTTCATTTACTACCTTTTTGAAATATGTTTTGATTCTCTTCTATGCTTTTGTTTTGCATTCAAAAAAGTCTACCTCCTTTGATTTCTTTTTCAGTCATATCCTCATTCCTTTTATCTTCTCCAATAAGACAGAGATGAAAGCTATATTCCCCTAAACCATTTTCTTTCTCCTCTGATAGGTTGAATTCATGGCATCTATAATTGGTGATTGTTTCAGGCAAAAACACAAACAAAACATATACCCTGTACCATAAGGGAACAGATCCATCATCATTAATATATTGTTTGTTAAGATCAACCATCAATCCTGCACTAGAACAGAACTTAGATCACTCTCTTACTATTTTTATTTCTTTGTAGTTCCTAATTACATAGGTCATTTGAGTAAGCCTCTTAAGCTTATCTCCCTGCTACTACCCTACTAGAGTTCAAGATAATAAACACTAACATTAACATTTAATCAACATTAAAAATGAATACTAGTAGACATCAACTCACTGTGTCTTCAAGTAATTACATCATAAATATATAAAGGAAATCATTCATTCATTCAACCAATCAACAAGTATTTATTAAACATCTATTACATTTAGCCAGTCAGTTCATCAACAAGTATATAGTAGATGTTTACTACATATCAGACACTGTGATAAGTGTGGGAATAAAAAGAAAGGCCAAAAAACTCCCTGTTCTCAAGGAGTTCCCAGGCAGTGGATGAGCATTTATTAAATACTGACTATGTGTTGCATCCTATGTGATATGATACAAATAATGAGATAATCCAATTTTCAAAGAAATTATCATGGGAGATACCTATTAATACTCAAGTATGTGCAGAACATATTTATCCAGAATTAATGCAAAATAAATCCCAAATAATTAAATCTACTAAACTATGGAAAGAGGACATGCACCTCTTCCAGCTTTCTGTATGACTCTGCCTCTAAACCATGATATTTTTGACTGCCTTCCCACTGTTGATTATCTCCATTTTTTTGCTTGAATGTGTCTGATTTGGATATAGCAGTTTTCAAATTGTCTCCTCTTAGACTGTGACCAGCTTGAGAGAAGGATGTAATTTTTTCTTTCTTTGTATCCTCCTTGTTTAGCACTGTCTTGCAGACACAAGGTGCTTAATAAATATCTGGTGACTTGAACTGGCATACTAGAATATTACTGGTAAAGAACCTGAATGCAGCAGAGGAGGATGCTTCCCCCCCTTTGAATAAATTTCCTTCCCCACTTTGAATCTCAACAAATTTCAAAAGAAGAAGTAGGGAGAGAAGAGAGAACTAGTAGAGACAACTGGCTTGGATTTCTTCCAACTTCTTTGTGGGAGATTGCTGACATTATCTATTTGTGAGATTTGAGATGCTAGAAAATATATTAAAAATAAAACAAGCTAGATCATGCCTAAATTTTATAAAGTGATGGAGTGAAAACAGCTCAAGGATTTGTGAAAATCTGTATTTTTATAAGAAAGGTCACTTTTAAAGGGGAATGGAATATCTGATATGCTCATTATCACAAAAGAAATCTCTTCAGTGTCAGCATATATAAGAAGTCATATATTTGAAGAGACACATTTGGGAGTTAAGCTGCCTTTTTGATTTATTATGATTTGATCACTTAACTCCATCTGCTCAGTGGATTTCTGTTTTTTTTTCTTTCTTTTTGTCTGTAATTAAATAAACTCACAAATAAAGCATTTCCCTTAAGTATTGAATTTAGTGAATTTAACTTTGCAGCCTAAATAGCTCCCTTATCACTATTTAAATAGGAACCCTGTGGTATCTAATAAAAAGCAGTCAAATGGATGTGAAAAGGACACCATCTCTGGTTTGAATATAGGGGTTCAAATCCCATGTTTGTGCCTTATCACCAGCATGACCTAAGGGAAAGAGATTTGTCTCCTTGGGCTTGGATTTCCTTATCAGTTAATGAGATGTTTGGATGAAATGCCTACTGGGGTCCTTGCAATTATAAATCTATTATATTATTAGTCCTTCCTCCCACTTTAAATTATTTATATTGCTCTGTATAAAAACTTTTGACTATTTATTTGTGTATAGAATTGTATGTCCTTAGTGGAAAGTATATTCTTTGAAGCAAGATATGTTTTCATTTTGTCTTTGTTCGCCTAGCCTCCAAAAGGATTCTTAAAATAACAAATTAGGAATTAATCCATTAATTAATCCTCATAATATGTCCTTACCAAATACCTGTGGTAATAGATTGGACTGGGGCAATATGATGTGGCAGTTAAGAAAGTTAATAAAATCTTACACTGCTTTAAGAGAAATGTATAGTAAGAAATATAAAGAGAAATGTATAAGAGAAATATATAGCAAGTGTTTAATGGATGCTATAAAAATTGAATTTAAAAAAATGCATTCTGTACTAAGATAATCATCTCCAAATCTTCCTCATCCCAAACTGGAACTCCATCCTTGAAACCTCCCTGACCTCTTTCTGGCTTCCACTGCACTTCCCACACTTCTGGACAATCTCCCTTTGGTGCCCTCCCCCACCCTGTGGTTCCCTTCTCTTACACCGTCTTGTATTTCTATTCATTTTTGTCCCATTGATAGTTTGACACTCCTCAGGGAATTTGGGATCTATAGGAATTTGGGACCACATTAGACTCCATTAACAAATAGTAAGTATTTAATAAATGTTTTTTTTTTCTCTTCTCCTCTCCTTTCCTCTCTTCTCCTTTTCTCTCCTTTCCTCTTTTATCCTCTCCACTCCTTTCCTCTCCTCTCCTCTCATGTCTCCTCTCCTTTCCTTTCCTCTCCTCTGCTTTCCTCTCTTCTTCTTTTCCTCTTATCTCCACTTCTTTTATGTTCTCTCAATTTTTCTGTCTCTGTCTTTTCTCTCTCCCTTCTTACTTTCCCTCTTCTATTCCATTTCTCTGTTTGTTGTGGGCCAGGACACTTATGTTACTTAAGAGGTGAGTTAACCCCCTCACACTTGCACAATTGTTTATGATTGAGAGTTTGTCAACTGTGTTCTAAGCAGATTTAAATTTATTTGCCTTTTTTTTAAAGACTAGTTTTTTTTATCTCATAAAGTCTGGAGGTACAGGGGCTCCTCACCATTTTAGTCTGACTCTGATTGGGATAGGAAATTTAACTTGCTTGTTTCCAACCTAGCTTGGTTTACCTTTCCTTAAGCAGTTTGGTGTCCCCCACCTTGTTTCTGTGGACTCACCATATTAATGCTGAACTCAATGCATAACCTACTGCTTCAGCCCATTGATAATCATCACTCCCAAACTCAAGAGGACCAGCCAGCTTTCTCTTCCCTGGTAAATGGAATTAGAGGTATCTAACACCATTTCTAGTTTAAGTTGACTTTTCACTAGACAGATTAATTCTGATTTCTGAGCTCTTCCTTCTTTCTATTCAATTTGAATCTTGGTCACACTTGACACTTATAAAACTAGGTCCCTTTTCTCCCCTTTGCCTTTATTCCACAGAATGTGGACAAAATTCAGACTTCCTTTACTTCTCCACTGAGTGGAATAGGAAGAAAATAATTATGGCTAGCACTGCTCTAGGCAAGAATAGTTGTTATCAAATAGACCTAACTCTGTGAGTTATTTTCATTCTTTCATATTTTGTGCTTTAAATATATTCAAGAAAATCAGAAACAGGCAGCAACCTTTACATTTCAGGACCCAACGCTCTCAGTTGGTTGATCTTCGTTCCTACATTATAAAACACAAATTATTTTAGGTAGCATACTCAGCTATCAGCAAGTTATCTCCCCTATAACATTTATGCTTTTCTTTATCTCACATCTCTCCCATTCTCTTCTGTCTGTTTTGACCAAAGTCATTCTTTTTTGAGACTACCTTGACTGGAGCAGCTAGGAGGCACATTGTATAGAGCACTGGCCATGAAGTCAGGAGGATCTGAATTCAAATCTGGCCTCAGACACTTAACGCTTCCTAGCTGTGTGACCTTGGGTAAGTCACTTCACCTCAATTGCCTCAGTAAAATAAACAAAAAGAAGCTACCTTGACTTCTGCTATCTCCCTAAATTTGCAAACATGGTCTCTTGTGTTTGAAAATACCACCGTCCACATTTCTGCTTGTTGAATGTATTCCTTCCTTTTCAAGCTTATCTGAGGAGCCATTTCCTCCACGAAGACTTTCATGATTTACTTGGTGGACTACTGTTTAGATTGCATTGAAATATAAGGTGTATACAACAAGGGAGGTGGTCACCCTATTATATTTTCTTCTTAATCAGACAGATATCAGAATATCTGGAAGATAAAGGCATTATATTTTCAAAAGAACTTTTGACATTTTGGGGTATGTCTAGAGATAATTTCATGGAATGATGAAGAGACTGGAGAATATCAGTTGAATGATTGCCTAGATATTTAACCTGGAGGATTGAAGTGGGGAGAGCATGGCATGGCAACTGTCTTCAAGAATTAGATGAATGTCCATATATAGAAGAGATCTGACTTATTCTGCCTGGTCCCAGAGGGAAGATCCAGAAGCCAACAGTCTTAATATCAAAGAACTAAATATTGCTCAAATAAATCTTTAGAGGTGCACACAGATGGAAATAAATGGCCTTGGGATTTAGGGAGTTTCTTATTTCTGGAGATCTTTAGTGAAACATACTTGGTCTTAGGCTGAATATGCCATAGGGTTTATTTTCTATGATTTCTACTGCCAATGAATGAAACAACCACATCTGCCCATCCTTTGAGGGCCCAGTAGGTGCTGACCTGGGCTATAGGATGTAGTATCTCTTTATTCTTCTTCAGGATCAATTCTCTATTAGTCACTTTAGTTCTGCCATTTCCAGTGCCTAGGAAATAGTAACTCCGTGACTCTGGACAAGTCACTTAGCTTCTCTCTGTCTCATTTTGCTCATTTATAAAATGGGGGGTAAGTAGCACCTATTTATCAGGAAAGTCTAGAATAGTGAAAGATCAATAGATAAACATTTATCAAATGCTTGCTATATTCTAGGTACTATGCTAAGTACTGGACTTACAAATAAAAAACCAGCCCATTTCCTTCAAAGAGCTTACAATTTAATAGTGGAAAACAACAGATAAAGGAAGCTGAAAACTGAGTGGGGAAGGAGAAAGTGTGTTGTACACTTCCAAAGTTTAAGAGCATTGTTGGTAGAGAAAAATGGGGAACAAAACTGTACTGATCCCCCTTCTTCCTTTAAATAGACTGCCTGTATCTCATGTCTCCTGCCTTCCTATTAGACAGAGCTGAAGCAACTGAGGAGATGTAAGAACCAAGGCTGATTCAATCTAGCAGCATAATGAGCTTTCCCAATGATGAGTTTCCTAGAAAAGAAAGCAATGATGGAGAGGTCCAAAGAAATTCTAAAGCAAAGAAACAGCACTGAGTCTGCAGTCATCAGATCTAGTTTTGAAACTTATTCCTGCAAACTTGAGGATTACATATCCTTCTTGAGATAATGCTTGATACATGGAAATGGGGGCAAGACTAGGATTGGACTAGATTCCTTTTTCTTCTTAATCAATGCTTAATGATCTGATCCTCTGTTCAAGGTTCCAAAATTGACAAAGCAAGCATTCTAACCTTCATCCTTAAAATCCCAAACCATGTCAGATACATTTGGGATCAGTAGCAGAGAGAGGGGAATAATGAAGCTCGAGCACGCACTCATCGAATGAAAGTCACTCCCTACCTTATTAAGTGAAAAGAAAATATAAAATAAATCCTTGAATTTCCCAAATGTAATACACTTGTTAAATTCCAATAAACAAGTTACAAGTCATGTTCAAAATTTGCTTTTTTGGAAGGTATATCAAACTCTTTGGAAACAAATGCTGCAATAAAAAAGGAGGCTGGGTTAACTCCAAGCAGGAAGTGGTACAGAATGCAAAACAAATGCTTTCTGTGGTGTGTGAGACTATTTCCACATCCTCATGTATGGTGCAAATGGGAAATGGCTATTGTCAAGTTGATATCATAGAAGTTATGTGTGTTCCTGAATGTAATGGTAGTTCCTGAGGTAAAATATTCAGGTGAAACACCTCACCTTAAATCATTATAAATAGAAATGACAGACTACTAAGACCAGTCAGCCAATTATTTTGTACTTAAAATGATTTTGTTTGCAACCAGGCTATCACTTGCAGAAATCAACTGGTTGCATGAGAGCAAAGAGGCATCTGAAATACTCCCCAAAGAATGTGTGATAGAACTTTATCCTCCCAATAATGCAAACCATGCATGGGTTTAATCCTCGTTATGGAGATTGTAGACAATAAATTAGGATAATCTTCTTACCTTTCCATACTGAGCTGCTTAGCCTGAATTCTTAAGATTAAATTGGATTGTGATAATTGACAGTTGATGAAATTACTATAATTAAAAAACCCTGTAAGCACATGAATACTTTTAAACACTACAATGAAAGAATGAGTGAACATGGGTACTATTCCATTAAAATATAATGATTCTATAATACTCCAGTGGATACATGATCCCCTCAATGAGAGTATTTCTTCCAGTGATGCAGATTGAAGCCCACTTAAATTTGCTTATTCTCTGTCTCCATTATGTATGTTTAACCAGAAATTCAAGCTTCTCTTTACATTGACTAGATGTCAATAGATCATATATACTGTTTGTAAACTGATCCTTTTTCTCCATATGAAGAACAGCTTTTTTTTCTATTCATACACTGCTCTGTTCTTTACTTTTTTTTCCTACATAATGCATGATTTGTAACTGTTACTCCCTGATCACACTCACCATGTTCCTCTCCATTACTATTTGGACAATCATCACTCTGATTTGTTTCATAAATATCCATATTCTATATTTTATAGTCATATAACACCAGTAGAAAAGATTTTTGATTAAAGTTGGTTCTTTCTTTTCTTTTTTTTTTGAAGAAAAGCCTGTGGTTATAAATATAATTTTGTAATTTCCCAAAGGAATATAAAAAGAAATAGGACCTCTTTGTATATCCAACCTACTCTGGTTTAAGTGATCTTTAAGTGATGAAAAAATACAATCTCATTCATCTTCAGGACATCTTTATGAAGCAGGCAGGGTCTAAGGCATAATCATTAGAAAAAAAATCAGGAGAAGGACAACTGAAAGTTGTAGCATGATGAAGGGGTATCCAGAGAGTCAGTACTACACCTCAGTCTGGAATGTGTCCTGAATTTGATGTCCTAAGTCATAAACCATGCTGTTTTTCAGAGCACATGATTGGATTTCCATCATCAATATCCCGTGATTTCCATGAAATTCTGTTAATATTTCCAATCTGAGGTGTTTCAGGTATTCAGTTATATAACTATGATTTGAGTCACCACACAATATCTTCTCTATCAACAAGGCAGGGGGAAATCACAAATAAAATCACATAATTTTATTTTTTATTATTTTTGTTTTTTAAAGCTTTTTATTTACAAAATAAGTATATTGATAATTTTCAACATTCACCCCACCTTGCAAAACCTTGTGTTCCAAATTTTTTATCCCTCCCTAGATGCCAAGTGAGCCAATATATATGTTCAACATGAAATCTCATAATTTTAAATTAAGATTAAATAACAAAATGAACAAGTAGGAAAATCAAATAGTGAAATATTTCTATAGTTTTCATTCTTAAAAGCAAGCATATAACTTTTTCCAGAGTCCCATGACAATGTATAAGAAAAGCCTTTTTTGGGTAATTCACACTCCTAGGACTCCATCACTACTGGAATTGCTCTAATATCTCTAAAGTCTAGCAACTAATTGTACCTTGATGAAGCTCTAAACTGTCAATTTTCCATTTCTCTGTTGTCATAAACTGATGATTCTTTAAGAAGTTGCTGCCATCTTCTAAAGCAGTATTCTATTGTTGGAACTTCTTCCTCAAAAGAAGTGTGATTGATCTTTTGTGGAGTTTCTGAGGAAAACACATCAGAGGGCCATTCAACTACTTTATAGAGCTTTTGTTAGAGAGACAGTCATGCTCTTTATTAAATGGACATCTCAGAAAGTTGCTAAGAAGGATTTTTTTCAATTTTATTTATATATTAAAGCTCATTTCATGGTGCCCTGGTGCTAACTTAGGATGAATGAAATAATTTTATTTCCAGTATGTGGAAGCTAGTAATATGGACAACCATCTTCTCTTTCTATCTTTCAGTAGGTAGAGATAAGAAACAAGGTCCTAAATTATCTCCATTGCAAAAAAATGATCAACACCCTTTATTCTATAGAGGAAAAAGAAAGAAATGTAACCAGCAACAAAATAAAGAACTGATAATTTCACAGGTGAAGATACACTTCTGCTCAGTAGACCTGGTCTTATGAATATACCTTTAATACTCAAAGCTTGAAGCACCAGTAGAAAGTTGAGTTTTCCTGTGTCTTTTTTTTTTTTCTGAGGCAATTAGGGTTAAGTGACTTACCCAGAGTCACACAGCTAGAAAGTGTTAAGTATCTGAGACTAGATTTTGAACTCAGGTCCTCCTGAATTCAGGGCTCTATCCACTGTACCACATAGCTGCCCCTCCTGTGTATTTTAAAACAAACAAAATGATTGGCAAGATATTTGAAGAAATGTGATTAAAAATGCTACCAATAAATTTGTAGCCAAAGAACTGAAATACATTACTGAATACAAAATAGATAATTTAGATTATATTAATTTAAAAAGTTTTTGTCCAAGCAAAACCAATGCAGACAAGATTGGAAGGGAAGTAATAAATTGGGAAAACATTTTTACATTGAAGAGTTTTGATAAAGACCTCATTTCTAAAATATATTCAGAATTGACTCAAATTTATAAGAATTCAAGCCATTCTCCAATTGATAAATGGTCAAAGAACATGAACAGATGATGTTCAGAGGAAGAAACTGAAATGATTTTTAGTCATAAAAGTGTTCTAAATCACTGTTGATCAGAGAAATGCAAATTAAGACAATTCTAAGGTATCACTCTACACTTCAAAGATTGGCTAAGATGACCAGAGTAGATAATGATGAATGTTGGAGGGGATGTGGGAAGTCTGGGATACCAATACATTGTTGGTGGAGTTGTAAACTGATTCAACCATTCTGGAGAGGAATTTGGAACTATGCTCAAAGGTCTGTCAAACTGTGCATTCTCTTTGATCCAGCAGTATTTCTTTGATCCAGCAAGTGGGCTTGCCTCCAAAAGAGATTATAAAGGAAGAAAAGGAACCCATATGTGCAAAAATATTTGTGGCAGCCCTTTTTGTAGTGGCAAGAAACTAGAAACTGAGTGGATGCCCATCAGTTGGAGAATGGCTGAATAAATTATGGTATATAAATGTTATGAGATATTATTATTGTATAAGAAATGATTAGCAGGATGACTTCAGAGAGGACTGAAGAGACTTACATGAACTGATGGTAAGTGAAGTGACCAGAACCAGGAGGTTATTGTGTATGGCAACAATAATATTATATGATGATCAATTCTGATGGATGTAGCTCTTTTCAACAATGAGATGATTGAGGCCAGTTCCAATGATCTTGTGATGAAGAGAGTCTTCTACACCCTTATAGAGTACTGTGAGAACTGAGTGTGCATCAAAATACAGTATTTTCACTCTTTTTGTTGTTTGCTTACGTTTTTTCTTTCTCATTTTTTTCCTTTTTGATCTGATTTTTTTTTGTGCAGAATGATAATTGTGGAAATATGTATAGAATAATTGCACATGTCTAACATATATTAAATTATTTGCCACCTAGGGGAAGTGGTGAGGGAAAGAGAGGGAAAAATTGGAACATGAGGTTTTGCAAGGGTGAATGTTGGAAATTATCAATGAATATGTTTTGAAAATGAAAATGCTAAAGAAAAAAAAAAGTATTGATGCAAAGAGAGAAAGGGAGGGAGGGAGAGAATGGGGAGGAAAACACAGAAAAAGAGAAAGACAGATAGAGACAGAGAGAGAGAGAAAGAGGCAGAGAGATACAATGAAGAGGGGAAAGGTGGGAAGAGGCAAAGAAAGACAAAGATAGACATGCACAAAGTCAGAGAAAAATAGATGGAGACAGAGAAACAGAGACTCAATGCTCACTCATACACACACACACACACTCACACACACACACACACACAAGAGGGGGGTTCATTTAAGTATTATGTCTAGGGCTGTTTATTCAGATTTTTTCCTTTGTTATTCCACATCCTGCTAATGTCCATAAGTAGAACTATTCATTGATAGCAAACACTCAGAATGTCATGAGAAGCAAAGTATCTTTATTTTGGGGGAAATAATATAAAAGTACATATGGAAAATAAGCAATATTTAAGAGCCATGATGTCATTTTGCCAGGCAACATAGGTACAGGAGTGAAGAAAAATGTATAGAAGGTGACATATTCATCAAGTTTCCATTGGTAAGACAATTCTGTCCAAGAAGGTCAGTTCTTAAGCACAGGATACCCATTTCATGGACCTTATATTCAGTATGCAAAGTTCCAAAGTTCCTTGAATTCTCCAATACTTTGTGCCTGTGGTTTCAAGGATTCTTCAGTATTGCCTTCTAGTTGGAAAAGCAAAACCCTACACATGAATCCCCTTTCTAGTAAGAATTATTATAATTTTCTTTGAGAAAATGGAGTGGATTTTGTAAGCATTATGATCATAGTATAATGTAGCCACATGCCACAAAGCCTAGTCTTCATGAGAATATGCAGTGTTCTCTGCTAATATAATTCACATACATATTTGGGAGCAAAACCAGATATTGTTTCCAGTTTAACTTATCTAACGAAGATGGACTTTTTGATTGAGTGCTAAACCAAGAGTGATAGTGCATTCTACAGGCACTAACTGAATAATATGATTCCTCTTTCCTACCTGCCTACATTCAAGTGGGGAAGACAAGACTAACTATAAGCTTCCAGGATATGAGACAGAGCCATCAGGCATTTATCTTTCCTCAGTCACCTCTCTGATATGTGGTCCATAAGGTCATAACAAAGTTGTTGAGTTGTATTTGCATATATTATTTCCTGTTCTTAGATGAAAAAGTATCAGAATACTTTGGGGGGTTCTAAGTATTGAAAATGTCAAAAGAATGGATCAACACAGACACAGTTTGTAGTCAACCAACACAACCCTGAGAAGTGACCAATATCTGACTTGGCAATTGATTAATACAGCTGCCAAAATTCTGGGTTCTACAGACAAGAGGGACTCATCTTTTAGTTATGGCATATTCAGAAGCTAGCTGTTTAATTTTTTATTTAAATTATTTTAAAATTCATTTCAGTGACAGGTTTGTGAACTTGGTGGAGCTAATTGTCTTCTTGAAATTGCTTTAAGTTTAAACCCACTCTCTCTTGGGATTGAAGTAGCATAATAAATCGTGTGATCCCAGTGCTGGTAGTTTTCATTATTTGCTATATTTTCTCATTAAATATTCTTCTGTACAAGTTATTGATATTAAATGGTCAAATGATAGTGGAGTCTAAATCACTGGCAAATAATGAGAGAAACACGTTATAAGGTGGCTTGGAGTGCATTACCACAACTCCTTAGGGGTGTCTTTAGAATTCTTAAAGAATGATGTAGCCAACAGTCCTCTATCAATCTAATTTGCAATCATTTAAATGGATTGAGAAAGTAAGTCTATGATCCTGTTAAAACAGGTAACTGAATGGGGAAAAGGAACTCAACAGAATACCACAATTTATTAAATTTAATCATTTTTCAATTGTGTCTCTTTGTGACTCCATTTGGGATTTGCTTGGCAAGGCTGTTAGAGTAGTTTTATTTCCTTCTCCATAACATTTTTTTTAACAGATGAGAAAACTGAGTCAAACAGGGTTAAGTGACTTGGCCAGGGTTCCATGACTAGAAAGTATTTGAATCCAAATTTGAACTCATGAATCCAATGTGAACTGATAAAACATTCAGTGTATTCTAGGATGAACAGTAAACTGAAGGCAGAACACAGACTCAATAAGCTTTGCAAGAAGGAAGACTGGACTTTAAGTGATAGTAAATAAATGGAAAATATTTGGAAATGGAGCATCATAACATTCTAATTCCTTTTAAAATTCCTCTAACATGTAAACTTTTCAGGGATTCTTATATTCACCACAGCATACATAATTTTACTGTATCAATGACTTTGATATATTCAAATATGGATACCAGATGCTTAGCCATTCAAAGTAAATTCTCCACATGGAACCAGTCCACAGACTGGAAATATTCATTTATATAAGAGCTTCTTAACTTAGGGTGCCCAGGTCTTCCCAAATGTTCCATGGATAAATTTCAGGGAGGGTCATGAACTTGAATGGGAAAATATTTATCCTATTAACCTTTGGTTTTCTTTCTAGTTGCATATATTTTATCTTATGTAAGACCCATATCCTAAGCAGAATTCATAGGCTTTACCATAATGCCAAAGAGGTGTATCACATAGTACATATATATCCATGTAGACATACATATACATATATACACACATTCACACAATTATCACATGCACAATATATGTTTAAAAACTCTTACCCTTGCTCTCTTAACATTGAAAGAATACTCAAGAATCACCTAGAACAACTTCTCCATGTTTATAGTCATGGCTATAAAGTCAAGTCATATAAAAACATGACTGTAAACCATCCACACAAGTTTCCCTAGTAAATTCTTTCCTGTTAGAAGATACTTATGGCTATAAATACAAATATATGTACATATCGCACAATATGCATATGTACATTATTCAATATGTATGTAAATATACATAATTATACCCATAAAATATGTACTACATAGGCAATATATACATATATATACACATCATTCAATGTTTATATGCATATACATATTTATACCCATATGCACATATTAATACAAATACATAGGCAATATATATATATGTATATATATTATCCAATATATATACATAGGCATACACATTTATATCCATAGACACATATTAATATAAACACTTAGGCAATATATACATATGCAAATATATGTTATTCAAGATAAACATAGGTGTATATGTATATTTATACACATACACACATAATAATATAAATTTGTATAAATAGGGATAAATTGTATATACATACATATGTAGTCATACAAATTAGATGTGTTGATATAAATATATGCACATGCACAAATGTTTATTGTGCAAGTTTGTATATGTGCATATTAACATAACTGTATATGAACATTTATGTATGTTCACCATTTAATATTTTTTGGCTTTAAAAATTGAGCATCAAAGTATGCATTGAACAAAATCTTGTCAGATTTCCATTTAGAACGCTAAAGATATCTATAGAAGTGTAGACAAACATGATAGAATAAAGGCATTTGGCCATTTGTATTCAAGGAGCCACAAATCAGTGACCTGGAAACACTCATGGTACAGTTTTCATATTGTTAATACAACTTGGACAGAAAAAAATATTTCCATTTGGCTCCAAATGACCCAGAAGAGAGTATGTGTTGCTCTTAAAACATGGTAGAGTGTGAAAAGCATTTTCTCTATGTGTGGTAGGAAAAAAATATATTTTTGTCTCATTACTTATATTTACCTAATGCTTCATGCATTTAAAGTGGCTTGGCCCTTACTACTTCTCCTTATATTTCCAATAAAACAGATGAGGTTTTGTGTGATAGCTAATGAAAGTAATATTTTCAGAATCATTTCACAAGTGCTCGACCATAGCTACCTCAAAATGAATGGGAAATTTTGCTGTTTCAAAAGAACAGATGTTTTATTTTTTGATTTTCCATTTATTCAATGGCTCTGAGTAACTATTTCTATCTTAATAATGTTAAGATAATGTCCATGTCAATTATGTGCTTAGGAAATTTTGCTTTTCATTCCTCCTGAAGTTGGTTCTATTTTCTGCATCATAGGAAGATTGGTTTAGAAATCCAGGGGATGATGTATTTCATGATGAGCTGCAAAAAGAATACAAATACATTTCCCAAGTTATAGACTTTCATCTTCTATCATGGTAAATATAGCTTCTTGTGGAAATATTGTAAACTTTTGACTTTGATGAAGTTATAGTAATGAATAGGTCAGAATGTGTACAAATTTAATCTTTGGGAAAACAATGAACTATTCTCTAGTATTTCTCCATAAAATTCTATATTAAAACTTACTCAACAGTTAAATCCAATAGCTCCATTCTATAGATAAATGTCAATGTGACATAGGAGACAGAGGGATAAATTTGAAATCAGCAAATTTATTGCTTTTATCTTGTCATTTTCAATTACATCTTTCTGTGACTTCATTTGGAGTTTTCTTGGCAGAAACACTGGAGTAATTTGCAATTTCATTCTCAAGCTTATGTTATAAATGAAGAAACTGAGGAAATCAGGTTTAATGACACAGCCAGGGTCATACAGCCAGTAAATGTCTGGGACTGGATTTGAACTTGGGTTTTCCAGACTCCAGACCCATTCTCTCCACAGGAATTAGAAAGACTTCAACTCAAATCATGCTTTGGCCACTTACACTATTATGACAACAGACAAATTTCTTAACATTTCTGGGCCCCATTTTCTTTAGCTATAAAATATTGTATTGAATGACTTATAAAACCCCTCATAGTTTAAAATTTAAAATACTATGAGAGCCCAGAAATACAATAATAATATGTATTTGGCACTAATAAGATCAACTATTTCAGCCTCTTCATTTGAAGATGAGGAAATTAAGTCTCAGCAGGGAATCCACTTGCCCAAGGCTTGCCATAAGGCAGTTAGGGGCATAAGCAGGATGCAAACCCAAAACTTTTAATTAATTGCTGTAATTATAAAACAGTAGTCTATTTACCCCTGAAACGCAATTGGAAGAGATTGAGCTCTCTTTTAATTGCCCTGTAGGAGTAAATAGACTACTGTTACATGATTACAGCAATGGGATTAGAATACAGGTCTTTACTTCCTTTTTATGAGGTTCCACAATGTTAATGTGAAGTTAAAGAATCTCAGTGGGGAAATGGATCTTAAAGGTCCATCTTGATACCTGACAAGGAATCCCTTCTACAACAAAAAATCATCCAATGCCAGTCCCACACCCTCCACAGAAAGGAGACCTGCTACTTCCTTCTCAGATATGTCTGTCTCTAATTATTAGGGAATTATGTGTTGTTCCTCCTTCCTCCTTAATTCTTCCTCAATTGTTCCTCTTCAGTTACCAGATTGGAAATTCCTCCCATAACTTCTGGCTCCTCTGGGTACAAACTGATGGATTATGAAACCTTTTCCATAGTCAGCATTTTAAATCAATCCCGACCATTTCTGTGCTTTTCCTTTTATATCTCTATCAAGTATTATTCTAACCTAATGATGACTATTTTCCAGAGGAGACTCTTGAAGAGATGTCAAGTAATAACTCCTACTTGAGGTTACCTTAAAATAACCCCTCCTTCCCACACAAAATTCATTGCCAATGGGTTGTTTTTTTATCTTGTTTTCCTTACTTGTTATTCTTTAGACTAGACACATTATAAGAGGCAGAAAATAGGATTCCAGGAACAGTTTTTTTTGCCCTACTCTCATACTAAAAAAACTAACTAGTCAATGCCTCAAACTAGTGCAATGCCATTTATTATTATATTTTTACATGAATTAATGGTTGAACTTTTGGAGTTCAAAAGATCTGTCCCTATTTAGAAACTTATTAACTGTGTGCCTCTGGACCAGTTAAATTTATCTCAGTCAAAAAAATTTACTCTTGTATAAAATGGGGACAAGAATAGTTTTTATTTCACAGGGATTTTGAGAAGAAAAGCTAAGGAAAAATACTTTGCAAACTTTAAAACATGATATGTATGTCAACTGGTATAGTAATGTCATCTTTTAAAATTATCATCAACATCAATATACTTCTATATTCTCCTCAGGGCAGTCTTTATTGTTCTATTCACTAGACTACTCCTTTTGGGCAGAACTCTTAGCATTTTTACATGAAGAAAAAAACATATTTCAAGTTATTTTAATTTCACAATTATTTTTTCCAGTATCCATTTTCTACATTATTCCTAGGTCTGGAGCTAGACATTAAGAGATATTAAAAGACACATAGCTGATAGATAAATTAAGAATGAATTTAGAGAAGATAGCAAATCATTTACCTGACAACATATTACATCAGTTGGCCTTTTTAGATCAGCTTCTTTAAGGGTTTGAAATGAAATATATCTCTACCTTAGCATTCTCCAAAAAAGCCTTGTTTTATGCATAAGACTTTCCCCAAGAATATAGGGAGCAAAATCTCACAATTCACATCTTATGTTCAAAGATGTTGGAGTAAAGAAAAGATCAAATTCATTAAAGGATAAGACAAAAAGGAATAGTCAAAAATGGGTACCTAAAATATATGGTATGAATTTTATGAATTTGTCTGAACTAAATGCTCAGTTCTTTATTTTGTAGTAGCTGGATGGACAATATTTGGATTTTCTATAAATAAGATGGAAGGACAAAAATAAGGAAGGGGGAGGGAAAGAAGGAGGAAAGGAAAGATGGGAAGAAATTATTTTAGATTTTCCCATTTTGCTTTTTCCAAGCTTATAGAGAAAGACATTCTCTTCTGAAATCTTCCAAGTACACAGATTTTCAGATTCACTTTATTTCCTGATTGCTTAAGGCTATGACTCTTTTCTTGCTATGCTAGAAGTTTTATTTTTTGTTGTTGTTATTTTCATTAAAGACAATTTAGATGGAAAATTTTCAGTAAAAACATTCAAGATAAACATAAAAAGCTTATTGTTAAACATAGGATAAAGCTCATAAAAATAAAACATCACATTCAGATAATTTGCAAAGGAATTTGCATATATTATCCTATTTGATTCTCAAAACTCTCCTCAAAGTAGGAACAATTATTCCCCCTTTACAGATGAAAAAACAGAGGTTGAGTACTTAAATGACTCACTCACTAGTTGAATGGGAAGCAGGATTGAAGCTCATCCTTGTGAGATGAGATCTTTGTGACTATAAGTCAGGTGGTCTTTCAGATTGTTCACTTAACTTCACTAAAAATACTCTATTTCACATCAATTACAGTCTACTGGGCAATAAGGACATGATTGTGGACTCTAATTTGGAACAGCATGAAATGAATATAGGATGCAGAGATGGAAGGAATGGAGAATTAAGCTAGCCCAACTCCTTTCTTTTACACAGGGCAACACTGGGATCCAGAGAGGTCACACACAGAAATGAGTGAAGATGTATTGGAACCCAGGGTTTTTGCCTCCAAATGTAGTGCTGAGCCTTTTGCTCCAAATTATCTCAGTTAATCAGTTTACACTATAAGATTAATTTCCTCCATGATGTACCAAAATGTTATTGGGGATAGAAGAAAGTTTTCAGGTCATTCCACTCTCATTTTAGAGTTCAAGAGTTTTGTTTTTAAATACAGTATTTTGTGCATAAATATCTCTAAAATTCTGTCAGAACTAAATAACACATATTTTTTTAATGTGAATGTAATACAATATTTCAGAAGAGATGACAATTCAAAAAAGCGTAGAAGCATATGAATTGATTTCCTAATAACAGCCCAGTAAAGTAGATGATGCTAATATTATCACCTCATTTCATGGGTGGGGACTCTGAGCTTCAGAAGAGTTAAGAGTTTTCCTAGTATCATTCAAGTGGTGAATGTTGAAGTTCAGAATGCTTGAATGGCTTCCCTTGTTCCAGGCTGCCTCTCACTAAAAGGAAATGCATCTTGGAACTGGATTTCCTTAGAGCTGGATTTATTATAAGATTTAGACATTTTTGATAGTGTTTTGCTTTTTTTCTTATGTTCTAATTTTCCTTAATTACATGTGACTTACATTGAAACTCTGAGATACTGAAGTAGTTTTTTGATCTGATTCCTTTAGGGAACTCCCTCCAACAAGATATTACATGCTATTGGAGCCCTTCTTGACCACACCATAAGTGGTCCTCCCAGAGTATCAAAGGCATTCTTTACCATGTTCTGACACAACAAAGATGCCAATGGAGCTTTCTGGCTACCCAGGTGTAATTCCTCTGTCTTCCATTGAGACAAGCTCGTCTTCACTTTGTGTTCTAAAATTCCTCAATGAAATCCTTAATTTCTGTTCCTGTAGAAAATTATTTGCTGTTTTTGGAGTGCAGCTTGTTCACTCCTATAATGGGCTTCAAAATTGCTCCATAGACAGTGCTTATCTTTAACTTTTTGGAGACACGTGCTCCAGGTCTCACTGAACTAGTGGTTCAATTAATATACTTGATTTTGTATTAGTAAGAACCAATCTTTCCTTTCAGCTCTTCTGTATCCCTCATGCTATTCCTTTTCTGAATCCTTCAATGCCTTCTTATCTTCTCCACCACTCTTTAAGTGGATTTTTTTTCCATATTTATCATGGGTGCTAATGTTTTTTTTTCTCTTTTCACCATCTCCCTTGGTCATATAAAATCTCATGAATTCAACTCTACCTCTCCATAGAGAATTTCTGAGTCTTTATTTTTAGCCACAAATTCTCTCACAAACTGAAGAGCAGCATTTCTAATGATCTAGAGAAAATTTCCTCCTGGATGTCTTGTGGGCATCTCAAATTCAGTAGGCTAGAATCTGAGATTATAATTTCATATAAAGTGGTGCCATCCACTTAGCTTTCCTTGTTAGAAAAGGTTGACTCTTCCATTGCCCATGTTTTAATAATTTAATAATAATTTACTTACTAAATCCTATTAATTCTTAATGTGATATACTTTTCTGTGCTTATATTCATTATCTCATTATTGGTCTTCATGGATACTAAATTAGACTGTGGAATAATAAACCTTTCTTTTTATCTTCTCTGTTCATGCCCTTTATTATTTTCTATTTCTTACAAAGAAAAACAAACTTTTTTAAAAATTTGAAATCTACAATGGTAAAGTACCATCTTATCTTTCCAAAATATTATTAATCAACTGGATCTCCATATTTTGGTTAGGAGGAAAGTTTAGCAGCCCCTCCTAAGGCCAATCCTACTACTGATCACCATGGAAGCTTTAACCTTCTTGGATAACAAGTGATGTATTTTCTGCTAGTGAGAGGCATGCTGCTTTAAGCAAAGGAAACCATATTAACTTGAGTTGAGCAAGACATCTCACCTCATTGAGGCTCATTTTCTTCCTTTAGAAAATAAGGAAGTTGGACTAGATAAACTTTAGAGCTAATATTAAGCAGGCATTAGCATCTCTTCCAGCTCTGAGTAATGATTGTTGATGATCCTACCTGGCATAAACTTACATCAGTCGCTTTAAAGGGAGGCAGGAAGCTGGAAAGAAATGGTGAAAAGGAGGATATAACACTGAATTTCTGGTAAGTGTCCATTGGAGCTAATTTCTGCTAAACAAAAGTTTAAGCAGCAGAACACTAAATACAAATCACAAGACTGGGTTGATAAATGCTTGTGGTTACTAGTGGTAGGCTAGGTATGTAATTGCTCTTGTTCAGTGTATCCTCCCCTGCATGTCTTTCTCTGGATTGTTCCTTCTGCTTGAGTGAAGATCAGGAGAACAAGGTGTCCAAAGCATGGATTGTAATCATGGGAGATCAGACTGGACAGGGATTTTCCCCTTGGCACTCTGATCAAGATTTATAAATCAAATTGGCAATCTGCTATTTGGGGCTTTAAAGAACATATCAAGGGAAAGTTCTGAAGGATTCTCTGATTAAAAGCACACACTGGTAGTCGTCAGCTGCTCACAGCAACTGGCCACACATGACAGGAAGGAAATAGAGTAGATTACTGATCATTGAAGATAAATTGGTATTGATTAATTGATTAACTAAGGAAAATGGAAATTTGACTTTATGGAGGGATGTCAGCAATAAACTGTTTATTAATGATTTTGTCTGAGTTTTGATCCTACCCTAATTATTGTATTCAGCAGGGTTTTTTTCATTAATACAAACAGATATTAAGAAAACAATAAGCAAAAACACATATATGTAATTTCCCATAGATAACATCGAAGCCATCAAATGACTAGATCTTCTGACCTGGAAATTTGGATTTAAAAGTCAAAGAGCTCTTCCCAACCCCTTTGTACTTTCTGAAAATGCCCTTGGTGTCTGCTGAAGTCATGATTTCCCTAAAATTGTAATTTCTTCACTTCACCTTCAGATGATTTCCAGAACATCTTCTATACAGTTCAAATATTTATCCTTTTCTTCTTCAACACAGCATACTCTTTCCTACTTTCCCATTTTCTATGTTTTCATTTTTAAACTAGAGAATGAGTATGTTATAGGGAGCTTTCTTGACTGTGAAAGAGATCAAGAACATCTTTTCTTTTTTATTAAAGCTTTTTTTTTCAAAATATATGCATGGACAATTTTCCAACATTGACCCTTACAATTTTCTCCCCATTCTCCCCACTCCCTCCCCTAAATGGCAAGTAATTCAATATATGTTAAGCATTTTAAAGATATGTCAAATCCAATATATGTATACATATTTATACAATCACCTTCCTGTACAAGAAAAATCATATCAAATAGGAAAAAAAGAAAAAGAAAACAAAATCCAAGCAAAGAACAACAAAAAGGGTGAAAATGCTATGTTGTGATTCACACTAAGTTCTCATAGTCCTCTTTCTGGGTGTAAATGATTCTCTTCATCACAAGATCATGAAACTGACCTCAATCATCTCATTTTTGAAAAGAGACATGAAGGACATATTTTCTAACTTGTCATTGTCATTTTTTTCTCTGTACCCTTTCCCCCCTTCACTCTTAGTTCCCTTTTCCCCTATAAAGCCTGCTATACTGTCAAGCATTCTTAAAAATTAACTAATGAAAATTTCCTCATTACAACTGGCAATCTTCATAGTTAGGACTCTTGGATTGAGTTTTTTAGTGTCAGCAATGGAGGATAGCATTCTGTACTTATAATCAGGAAAATCTGAGCTTAAGTCCCATCTCCAATAGTCCTTAACTGTGTGATCACTTAATCTTTCAAAAAAGAAAGCCTTCATTTTCACATCTGCAACTTGAACATGAAATCTTGTAGGGCCTACATCACATAATGTGAAAATTCAAATTTATGTAAAGAATTTTATGAGCAGACTCATGGCTCTAGAGTCATAAGGCACCTCAGAGATAATTATATCCAACAGTTCTCATTTTATAGATTAGGAACCTGCGGCAGAATGTGGGGAAATTACTTGCCCCAAATCACATAGCTATGTAGTGACAACATAGGATTACATTATCAAGTATTTCCACTTCATTAAATAGTCATCAAAACATCTTGCAGATTTCTCAACATAAAAACGTCAGAGATGCAAAACTAGGAGAGAACTTATGTTTCATTGAGTCTAACTTCCTCTTGTTTACTGATGAGAAAACTGAGCTCCTATGATAAACTGATTTGACCAAGTCACTTTATAGTAAGTGGTGGCTACTCTGATAATTTATAATTGATAGCATATAATATACCTAAGAGGTGGGTCCATTTCCTTTTTGTCTTTTTATCTTAAAGGCCCTACATTGCCTGGTGCTTAGTAGATATTGGATAAATGCTTGATGATGATTGGAATTGGGACTCAAACTGATATCTTTTCACTCTGTACACAGCTTTCTTTTCATATTATTGAGCTGAATTTGATAGATTTATCCCCATGTCAAAAGAACATATTTATTTTTCTCCCTATTTCATGTTATAACTCTCTTTATGAGTTAACTTTTTTCTGTGATCCTTTAAAGAAGCACAATAAATGGGTCTAAAAGGCTTAGACCAGTTTTATAGTTTCCTCACATCCTGTCCTCACCAATTTGCAAGCTTCTTGCTGGAGGGAGCAAAGTATAGAGGGAAGAAGCACTGGATCTGGCATGAAAAGACCTGAGTTCAAAGATTGGCTCTGCTACTTTCTATCCATGTGACCTTGAACAAGTCACTTTTCTCCCTACTCCCATACCACTATCTTCTTGTCTTTTAGACCAAGGGTGCCAAACTAGGTTGTCTCCAAAATCCTTCCCAGTTCTAAGTTTGAATGTCCTTTCCTCTCCCAAGGAGCCTAGCAACATATACAAAGCCAAAAGGCTGAATGATGAATGCTGTGAGCTGACTTTGAAAACAAACAAGAAAAACAATCCCTCGGCCCCTGGAGTTTCAAGTTTCCTTATATAAACTTTGGATTGTATCTATTTTATGGAAGTCGAGTATTGATTGTTCTTCACAAAAAGGAGCTGTGAAAATGAAAAAAAAAATTAGTATTCATCACATCCTTCCAAGAAGTGCATCTGAACTCCAAAAACAGAAACTCCAGCCAGTTTCACACCATGTAGATTTTTTTCTCTTTGATTCAAGGTTTTTTGGAGTATGCTTACTCATCTCCTTGCTGTCATCCTGCTGGCTTTATGCATTTCCTTGTTTTCTGTTAGTTAGTGCTAATCTTTGATTAGAATATGCATAAGTTTTGAGACACTGATGACCTGTGAAATGAAGCAAACTCAATTTGATTTCTATTCTCTGGATCATTCTTAAATGATCCTTTCAGGACTTGAAACCCCATGTTCCTGGAGGGTCTACAGTCCTGGTGTTTGGAATTCATTTAATTAAGGAACTGTCCCTGCTGAAATACCTTGCTGCTCAAATTTAGCTATTTGTACTGAGTATCAGAACCTCAGAAATCAACACTTATTATGTTTGTTTTTAGAGATGTATTTTTTTTTACTTTTGTCAGAGTAAAAAACAATTGTTTTCAGGTGACAGTTGGTAAGAATTGTCAATGCTAGAAATCATTTTGCTTCTTTCATGATTCTGCAGATAAAAGGAGTCAAAACTGCCATTTTATTGAATCATAGAATCACAGGAGAAAGAATCTCACTATTCATAGAATTCAACACATCCTTGAGGAGGAATTCATCCTATAAAATATCTGCAAGGTGGTCAGTCAGCCTCTTTCTGAAAATTTACATTGAGGGAGAATCCATTAAGTCCTAAGACACCCCATTTTGCTTTAAGGGAACTAATTATTGGAAAGTTTTCCTTAAATGCGCGCCTCAACCTATGTCTTATCATCATCTTCCTCCTTGCCTCTTACTTCTAATTATGTTCTTTGGAGCCAAGCAGAGCCCATCTTAAATCTTGTTAATATTACACCATTTCAAATATTTGGATGGTCCTCTCACAGTCTTCTCTACCTCAGGCTAAAAAAAAAAAAACAACTTGAAACATATATACATGTAAAATCAAAATGAATATTCTCAACATTTTATAGTTTGGTATACAATCATTAATAATTAAGTAATGGGACAAATTAATAAGTATTAATTATGAAAATTACTTTTTGTTCAGAAACTATTTCTGACTATGAAAAAAAAGCCAGAAAAGCAAGCTTTGTTTCTGCTGTCAAAGGTTTTCAAGTGAAGTTAACTGATGTTCTCTGTTTCTGTCCTGAAATAGTCAAGAAGGGAAATAATCATGGGAACAGATTCAGCAATAAGGGTCTGACCTGCCTGGATTATCCTGCTTCTTCTAAGATGTAATATCAGTCATGAACTAAAAACTTTTTCATCCTACCCTTCCTAGGCAGAGCAAGACAACAAGCTTTTACTAAGTGCCTAAGAGATCAAATAGCTTAAAATTGAACTTTTCAGATGTCCTATATATATATATATATATATATATATATATATATATGCTCACATGAAAGAAGCAATGATAAATTTTCAGAAAAAGAGCAATATCCACTGAAAATGCAGTAAGTCAAGAGACAGAGTACCTTGTGCAAAGAACAGTGAGGAAGAAAGTGTCACTTGAATACAGTGTACATGGTGGGGTGTAAGTGTTAGAAGGGAAAGGTAGGAGAGGGCTATATTGTTAAAGGATTTGAATGACAGAAGATTTTATATTTTAACCTGAAGACATTAGAGAACTACTAGAGTTTATTGAATGGGGGACTGATATGGTTTGACCTAACTTTAGGAATATTAATCTGACAGCTGAGTGGAAATGTATAGTATCTAATGTAGAGAGGCTTAAGGCAGGGAGACCTAATAGCAGACATGTGAGACAGCATAGGTGTGAGATGATGGAAGTTAGATCAGGATAATGGTGTTATCAAAAGAGAGAAGGGGACAAATACAAGCTGTTATGAAACCAAGATTAATAGTATTTTGTAACAGATGGGATATGAGAAAAATAAGGGTGAGGAATTGAGGATGATGCCAAGGTAGTAAGCCTAAGTGATTGGGAAGGTAGTGCTGTTCTCAAAAGTAAAAGGAAAATTAGTACAGAGAGGAAAATTAGGGAAATTTTTTAGGGAGGGAGAGGATGACTTCAGCTTTAGATATGTTGATTTTAAGATTCTATGGCACATTTAATTAAGATGCCCAATAAGTGGTTGGAGATGCAAGACTATATGCCAGGAGAGACATTAGGACTCAACAAGAAGACCTGAAAATCATCAGTATAGAGAAGACAAATTAATTCCTGGGAAATTATGACATCTTCAAGTGACATAATATAGAGGGAGAATAATGATATCTGAGGAACAGAACCCTAGGAACCACCCACTATTATCATGGGAACAGGTGCCCATCAATTGTTAGCAGGTGCTTCCTGGATAAAGATTCAGCAAATGAGTCTGAGAAGAAATGGATTGACAGATGGAAGAAGGAACAGGAGAGAGTAATGTCATGAAAGCCTAGAGGGAAGAAAATATCAAAGAAAAGAGGATGGTTAACAATATCAAAGGGTAAAGAAAGATTATAAAGGATGAGAATTCAGAAACTTGAGTAAACAGAAGAATTCATGATGACTGTGGAAGAGTTAGGATTTGCTTTTGCACTATTACAATGACCTTCTCATGGTCTCTTAACTCCATATCTTTCCTCACTCCAAAGCTACTGTCTACTCAACAGCTAAAATGATTTCCTTCACTCAATAAACTCCAAGGGCTTCTTTTTGTTTGACAGTCTTCCCCTCCTGTCCCCAATTTATCTCTTTTATTATTTTATTTACATATTATTCTTCTCCTCTCTCTCTATCCAAACCATAGACTTCTAGTTATTTGGGATATGGGATGTTTCATCTTCCATTTCTGTACTTCTGAATTTGTTGGCCCATCTCTCTTGTATACTTCTTCCTCATCTTGATTTCTTAGGATCTCTAGTATTTTTCTAGTCTCAGCTCAGTTGTCACTTTCTGTCTAAATCTTTCCTTGTCTTCTCTCTCCTCCAAGGTTACATGTATTCATGTATGTAAAAAAGTGCTCATTCAAATATGTATTCATATATATACATGTGCCTAACATACATACACATACATGTTTACATTGTCTGCCAAATTATATAATAATCTTGAGAATAAGATCTCTAATAATATAATTTTTTATTAAACATAAGTGATATTAAAGGGAGTTTTTCACCTTTAACATTTATTACCCAGGCAGCTAGGTGGCTCAGTGGATAGAGCACCAGCCCTGAAGTCAGGAGGACCTGAGTTCAAATCTGGTCTCAGACACTCAGACACTTCACATTCCCTAGCTTTGTGACTCTGGGCAATTCACTTAACCCCAATTGCCTCAGGAAAAAAAAAAACAAAAAACCCATTTATTATCAAGCTAGGACATCACGATTCTGAAATGAAATATTCAAACAAGCTTCAAAATATTTCTGACAGAAAAAGAAAATGATACATGTTGGACAAATATATGGGCAAAATGGAAGGCTAATGCATTGTTGGTGAAGTTGCAAAATGATCCAAATATTCTGGAGAACAATATAGAATTATGCTCAAAGGGCAATAAAACTGTGTATACTTTTTGAGCCAGGAATTCCATTATAGGGTCTTATTCCAAAGAGATAATAAAAAGGGGGAAAGGACCTACATGTACAAAATAATTAAAGCACTTCTTCTTATGTTGGTAAAGAATTGGGAACTGAGTGAATGCCCATCAATTGGGGAACAAATTGTGTCATATGAATGTAAAGGAATATTATTGAGCTATAAGAAATGATGAGCAAGTGAATTTTAGAAAAACCTGGAAAGGCTTACATGAACTGATGCTGAGTAAAGTGAGTAGAACCAGAGGAGCATTGTAGACAGTAACAACAGCATTGTGATAGACTTAGCCCTTCTCAGTAATACAATGATGAAAGTCAATCCCAAAAAGCTCATACTGAAAAATGCTATCCATATCCAAAGCAAGAATTATGGATTTTAACTGTAGATCAAATTATGCTATTTTCATTATTTTTCTTTCTTTGGATTTTTCCCTTTTATTCTGATTTTTCTTTCACAACATAACTATTGTGGAAATATGATTGTACATGTATAATCTATATCAGATTGCTTGCTGTTTTAGGAAAGGGGAGGGGAGGGATGAGGAGAAAAATTTAGAACTCAAAAATCTTTAAAAAGTGAATGTTGAAAATTAAATTGTACATTGTACACACACACACACACACACACACATTTTCAGGACAGAACATCAAGTCCTGAGTTTGTTATTTAAAGCTATACATAGTCTGACTTCATCTCACTCTTCCATGTCAGCACAAATCAACAATATACACATATATATACATGTATATTTAAATCTATATGATCTAAACATATATACATATATATATAAAATCTAAGAAAAACAAACTGTATAATATTACTTTTGGCTTTGTGTTTCAAATTCCTAGCACAGTTCCTCTTCTATAGTAGGTACTTATTAAGTGCACATAATAGCACAAATGCTTGAAGTAGATGACATCTGCAATAATAATACTTTATGAACACTGTATACAGATATTTCCTAACATTATCATTTCATTTTATTTTACTGAGAAAGAGTTAAAGGTTGGTCATTCCTCCCCTCATCACCCAGTGTATTTCCTGTAATTCCTAAGTGGCCAAATGGATTTGCCCTTGGCGTTATCATTTGTTATTGCCAGTGCTGAATAAAAAGTAGCTGTCATTTAAGGGAAATTCCAACAAAAATGGCTTTTTTCCCATACTAATAACAAAAGTACCTTCTGATGGAAGTATTATATTATTGTTGCTAATTTATTGCTCCAATCTCAAAAGTTGGCAATAAAATTGTATGTGATGTGGGACTGTCACCCTTCAAGTTGTAATACCTGTGATTTAGAGCTGACAGATACTTTAAACTGTGGCTATCATCTTTCCATTTCAGACATCTTCTTTTCAGTTATGAGGGCCCTTAGACCCTACAGAAAACTTGTCTAAAGGTGTTGAAGTAGTGAAAGCTCTCAACTGTTTACTATTGTCACCTTCAACTTCTTGATTATTGGGAAATAAATTAAGTGACAGCTGAACTCTTTTTGAGGTTTATTCCAGGAGTAGTTTCCACACTTTTGTTTTGTGTGTATATGTGTGTGTGTGTGTGTGTGTATGTGTGTGTGTTTAGCATATAAAAGATGAGGCTTTTAAAGTTTGTTTTTGTGTTTTGTTCTTCAATCCTGTCCTAGCTTGACAACATCAGAAAGTGTGAAAAGGGTTATAAAACTACCTTTATGATCATTTTACTTAACAGAAAATATAAAATTTCTCATATTTTGTGAGTATTTGGCCAGAGATGAGTAAATCATGTTGCAGAAAATCTAAAGGCAAATAGAGGTGAATGCCCAGATAACACCCCTAGAGCACAGATCTGATTCAATTATTTCCTCCATGTAACCTCACTCCAATCTTCAATGGCTAACAATTATCTTCAGAACAGAATATAAAGTCCTGAGCTTATTATTTAAATCCATGCATTGTCTGACTTCATCCCACCCTTTCACATCAGCACAAGTCAACAAGCATTTATTGAGTGACTACTATGTGTCAGGAAAAGTTTAAGTTCAGAAGATATAAGAAAAAGCAGAAGCAATACCTGACTTCAAAAGGCTCTCAATCCAATGAAGGAGATAGCATAAAATAATATGTATGTGTGCTATATTGGATATAGTCATAGTGGAAAGGCACTGATATTAAATGGGACTTTTCTTTCTCCATTTATTCTTTGTTTTAATCAAATTGATTTACAGAATTATATCATTCACTTCTGTCATTTTGAAGAATTCATTCCTTATGCCTGGGACATGCTTTCTTGTCCCTTTTTTTTCACCTATCATTTCTTCATGTCTGTTTCTTAGAAATGGTTACAGGGTGAAGTGGTTTAGAATGGTGGACTCAAGAATCCTAAAGGATTGACTTCAAATCCTGGTTTAGATACCATTTAACTGTAATATTTAACATCGCCCAAATCCTTCTTTTAAATGAGGTATTTGGACTGAGTAATCTTCCTCATCCATGACTCTATTGATCTTCTTTGAAGGTTCAAAAAAGATACCTCTCTGGAGGAAAACTTTCCTTAACTTCTCCCATGTGGCTAGAGTTCAATGATTTCTTTCATGCCCAGTCTACTATATTTTAATATTTCTATTGAAATCTTATATTGTTCAAGAAAAAAAGTGTACTCTGATGGCAGAAGCAGAGATAAAGATTTAGAATAAAAAGTGAACTCAGAAGCCAGTAAGAATAATACCTTCTATTTACAAATGAGGAAATTTAATGCTATCGAATTCAATGACTTATTCATGATTACATAGATAATACATGATAGACTCCAAATCCAAACCCAGTCCCTTTTGATTACAAACCTAAAATTCTTGCCATGCCTTGATATCTTAATTGATATCTTTTTATTCCTGATATCTTGCACATTTGTACTTAATAGACATTATAAAAATCAAAACTTGAATTAAGCCCAGGTGAATTTGTGGTAGGCCTATATGCTGAGAAGGAAGCACATGGGTCCAAAAGGTAAGAAATATAATTTCCAGTAGATCCATAATCCAATAGTTAATCAAATGTTCTCATAAATAAAAAAATATGGAGATGTAATTAATGATATTAGAATTGGAACTGAAAAAAAACTATCTCAAAAATGCCTTTTTGCTCTAAAATTCTGGTGTTTTCTTCTGGACAAAGTCTTGCCTTTGGATTATATAATTGTTTGTAAGTAGAAATGAATTTTTATCCATAAAATAGAACTTTCCCTCTACACACTTAGTGCATGTAGCAACAACTTTTGATTTGAGAGACCTTAGATAGTTTCAGATTCTCTTGTTGGGTTTCATCCTTTGTATCTATATATTTCAAGCCCTTTAACGTACACTATATCACAAAAGAGTCTGTTTGATGAATTGGTACCCTACTACGGCATCTTTTTTGTTCAGGACCTGGTTATTGCTGTGTCAATGAATAAGGTATCTAAGGGAATCAATAATATGAACAGCTGTGTATATCTCAAAACTACTTCTTTTTCATTTCCCCTTAGCTGATTTTCTTTGTAGCTTATCTCGGTTTATCCTGTAGATCTCTTGTTTATCTCTTCCAAGGTTCCTGGCACAATATCAATCAATCAATTAATCAATAAAAATTTATGAAATGGTTACTCTGTGCCAGGCACTATACTAAATACTGGGGATACAAAAAGAGGCAAATGATAATCCCTACCATAAAGAGCTTACAATTCAAAGAAGACAACATTCATATAAAGCAAGTTATATATAAGATAAATAGGAAACAATTAACAGAGCAGAGGCATTAAATATATTTATTCACAGCAGATTAGGAGAAAGGAAATAGATTTGCAATATTATTAGTATGGGAATTCTCAAGTGAAGAAACTGTATATTACTGAATCCCAGTACCTTTGCTGTAATTTATTATAATAGCTAGCATTTAAAAAACACTTTCAGGTTTACAGAGACAAAGGATTTTAAAACTGTAGTTTCAATACTCTTTTTATAGTTTTGTAAGTATTCTCAGAATGGGCCAGTTTGCATTTGATCCATTTAGAGCTCAATTAAAGAGACAAATTGTTGATTTTTTTAAAGTAAGGGAATAAATATACGTATGATGCTGAATGTGCCACATTTTGTGCTATAAACAGGAATGTAGAAAACACAGAAAACTGCATCTCTGTGTGGGAAGAGGGAGGAATATAGAACAACTTCTTGTAGGATGTATCATTTGAACTGAACTCTGAACTAAGCAAAAGATTATGAGAAATAGATGTGAGGATGAAATGTATTACAGTGTGGGACAACCTCTGCTCAAAAGGCACTTAATACATATTAAACAAAACCATTTGGTACAGGCAAAGAAATAGAGAAGTTAATCAGTGGAATAGGATAAGATCACAGGACAAATTAGGCAATAACTATAGCAATTTAGTGTTTGAAAAACCCAAAGATCCCAGCTTTGGGGATAAAAATTCACTATTTGACAAAAACTGCTGGGAAAATTGGAATCCAGTATGGTAGAAATTAGGGTTTGACCCACACCCAACACCACATACCAAGATAAAATCTAAATGGATTCATGATTTAGACATAAAGAGTGATGTTATAAGCAAATTAGAGGAACATAGGATAGTTTCCCTTTCAGACCTGTGTAGAAGGAATAAATTTGTGTCCAAAGAGGAACTGGAATTCTTAATTTAACAACAGATAGATAATTTTGGTTATATTAAGTTAAAAAAGTTTTTGTACAAACAAAACTAATGCAGACAAGATTAGAAGGGAAGCAATAAATTGGGAAATCATTTTTACATTTAAGGATTCTGATAAGACATCATTTCTGAAATATATAGAGAATTGACTCCAATTTACAAAATTCAAGCCACTCTCCATTAGATAAATGGTCAAAGGATATGAATGGACAGGAACGGACAATTTTCAGATGAATAAATTAAAACTATTTCTAATCATATTAAAAGGTACTCCAAATTACTATTGACCAGAGAAATGAAGATGAAAACAACTCTGAAATACCACTACATACCTGTCAGATTGGTTAAGATGACAGTATAAGATAATGATGAATGTTGGAGGGTATATGGGAAAACTGGGACACTGATACATTGTTGGTGGAAATGTGAATGGATCCAACCATTCTGGAGAGCAATTTAGAACTATGCTCAAAAGTTATCAAACTATGCTTACCCTTTAATCCAGCATTGGGCCGATATCCCAAAGAGTACTTAAAGGAAAGAAAGGGTCCCACATGTGCAAGAATGTTTGTGGCAACCCTTTTTGTAGTGGCTAGAAACTGGAAATGGAATGGATGCCCATCAATTGGAGAATGGCTGAAGAAATTGTGGTATATGAATGTCATAGAATATCAATGTTGTGTAAGAAATGAATAGCAGGATGATTTCAGAGAGGCCTGGAGAGACTTGCACGAACTGATGCTAAGTGAAATGAGCAGAACCAGATCATTATACATGGCAACAACAAGACTATATGATGATCAATTCTGAAGGACATGGTTCTCTTCAACAATGAAATGTTTCAAACCAGTTCCAATTGTTTAGTGCTGAAGAAAGACATATACACCCAGGGAGAGGCCTGTGGGATCTGAGTGTGGACCACAACATAACATTTTCCTGATTTCTGTTGATGTTTGCTTGCATTTTGTTTTCCTCCTTAGATTTTTTTCCTTATAGAACTGATTTTTCTTGTACAGCAAGATAACTTTATAAACATGTATACACATATTTGATTTGTCACATATTTTAACATAATTAACCTGTATTAGACTGCCTGCCATCTAGGGGGGAAGTAGAGAAAAATTTGGAACAGAAGGCTTTGGAAGAGTCAATGTTGACAAATTACCCATGCATATATTTTGCAAATAAAAAGCTTTAAAAAAAAGAAAGTGAAAGACAAACAAACAACAACAACAGAAAGAAACAATCAGCAGGATGATTTTAGAGAGGCCTGGAGAGACTTACAAGAACTGATGTGAAGTGAAATGAGCAGAACCAGGAGATCATCGTACATGGCAACATGAATATTATATGACGACCAATTCTGATGAATGTGACTTCCCAACAATGAGATGAGTGATGCCAGTTCCAGTGATCTTGTGATGAAGAGAGCCATCTACATCCAGAAAGAGGACTGTGGGAACTGAATGTAGATCACAGTATAACATTCTCACTCTTTTTGATGTGGTTTGCTTGCATTTTGTTTTCTTACTCTTTTTCTTTCCTTTTGGATCTGATTTTTCTTGTGCAACAAGAGAATTGTATAAATATATTTACATATATTGCATTTAAAATATGTTTTTAACAGATATAACATATGTTGGATTGCTTGCCATCTAGGGGAGGAAGGAAGGGGAAGGAGGGAAAAATCTGAAACACAAGGCTATGCAAGGGTCAATATTAAAAAAATTATCCATGCACATGTTTTGAAAATAAAAAGTTTAAAAAAAGGATTCACCTTGCCAGCTAAGAACATGCTCCAACCTCATGACCTATTTCTTTTCTCCTGGAAAATGGCAAATTCCACTAGGAAATTTGTCCTTTCCATAAAACCTCTTTCTATTATCTCCCAAAACTATTTTGTAGTTACTGTTCCTGGAGTCTATTGTATCTCTTCATTTTTTTCTGTAATCTCTTCTCCTAAATAAACCTATCTTTCGCTAAAGAGAATGGCCACTGTGAATTCTTCACATGACTTAACTCCAACATTTGGTGTTTATTATCATCTGGTATTCACATCAACCACATCAATAAATCTTGTGGTTTATGAATGGATGAACTAATGAATGAGTAAAAAGACCCTTACTAAGGGTTTATTATGTCCCAGGTTCCCTACCAGGACCTGGGGACAGAAATACTAAAGTGGGATATTCCCTGCCTTCAAGGAGAAGACATATAATACAAATATGGAACTTGGGATAGTAGTAGCCAGGAAAGGTATTTTAATTTGTGTGCAAAATTATTTTAATCATGTTTGGGCTTCTCTCTCCCCTCTATAATGTTGTATATTTTGTTCTCTATCCTCTATATTTTACTCTCACCTCTGTAGCCATTATGCATGAGAACTATAAATATGTCACTCATAACACCTCACTTGGATCTTCCTAACAGCAAAATTTTAGGACCATTGTTAGACTTAAATAATTTGGAATCCAGCCTTTAGAACATCAAAGAGGAATTGGAGGGATGAACAATAAATAAATAATTTCCCTTCATCTTGCCTACTTGACATTTGTAGTTTTTGTTTTCAAGTCTTTGATATAAACCTTTAATACTGCAAGACTTTTTCATGTTCAAATAAAAATCAAGAAACTACAATAATATAACTTCTATCTTAGAAGAGTGGAAAAAGTGTGTATGTGTGTAAAGGGAGAATTGTTCTGTCTTTTTTGCCTTCTTTAGCTGAAAATTAAGATCTGATGTCTGCTTACCTGAACTAAAACTATATTATAAAGTGTTAATCATCAAAACTATTTGGTACTGGCAAAGCAAAAGACTGGTGAATCAGTGAAATATTGTAGGTACACAAGATAAGTTCTAAATGACTAAAATAATTTGTGTTTGGTAAACCCCAAAACTCCAACTTCTGAGATAAGAAATTATCACTTGACAAAAACTATGGGGAAAACTAGAAAAGAATATTGCAGAAACTAAGGATAGACCAATATCTTATACCTTATACCAAGATAAAATTAAGATGGGTACATGATTTAGACATAAAGATGATAATGTAAATAAGGAAGGAGAGCAAGAAATAATCAAATCTTTGGAGAAGGGAGGAATTTATGACCAAACAAGAAATAGATAGGATTATGAAATGCAAAATGAATAATTTTGATTATGTTAAATTAAAAAAAAATTTTTACACAAACAAAACAAATGTAACCAAAATTACAAGGGAAACACAGAAATCTGGGAAATGCTTTTTACAGCTAGCGTTTCTGATAAAGAATTCATTTCTAAAATATATAGAGAGCTGTGTCAAATTTGTCTTCTTTCAATTGACAAATTGTCAAAAATGAAGTTTTCAGATGAAAAAATTAAAAGTATCTCTTGTCTTGTAAAAAAGCTCTAAGTCATTATTGATCAGAGAAATGAAAATTAAAACAACTGAGGTACCACCTCACTCATATCAGATTGGTTAATATGACAAGAAAAGGAAAATGATAAATGTTGGAGAAGATGTGGGCAAATTGGGACACAAATGAATTGTTAAAGAAGTTGTGAAGTGATCTAATCATTATGGAAATCAATTCATAACTATGCCCAAAGGGTTATAAAACTTTATATATCCTTTGATTCAGCAATATCACTATTAGATCTATAGCCTAAAGAAATCATTAAAAAATAGAAAAAATCCCACATGTGCAACAATATTTATACCAGATCTCTTATGTGGTGTCAAAGAAATGTAAATAAAGGAGAAGTCCATCAATTGAGTAATGGCTAAACAAATTGTGCTTTATGAATGTAACAGAATACTATTATGCTATACGAAATGATGAGTCAGAAAAACCTGGAAAGATACGTGAACTGATGTTGAGCCAAGTGAGCAGAACCAGGAGAAAACTGTACACAGTAATATTGCATGGTGATCAGCAATGATAGGCTTAGAGCTTCTTGGCAATATATTGATTCAAGATTATTCCAAAAGACTCATGATAGAAAATGATGACCAGTTTCAAAAGGAGGTATGTGGATTGTGAATGTAAATTGAAGCATACTTTTTCTCTTTTTCTTGTTTTTTTTTTCTTTTCTCATGGTTTCTACTCCCTGCCCTTTTATTTGTTTATTCTTAACAGCACAGATAATGTGGAAATAAATTTAACATGGTTGTACATGTATAACATATCAGATTGCTTATTTCTTTGAGATAGGGGAAGAAGGGAAGAGAAAAGGAAGAAAAATCTGGAACTCAAAATCTTATAAGTATGAATATTAAAAACTAACTTAACATATAATTGGAAAAATACTATTAAATAAAAAATGAATAAAAAACAACACAAAGAGTTTTGATGTCCATTATCTATTCCCAATATGTATTGAATCACAGATTACATCTGCAAGAAACCTTTGAGAATGCCAAGACCAACTTTTTACCTAAAGTTTTAGGAAACTGTTGGGTGTGGTGGTTAAATGATTTATCTAGTATCACTTAAGTTGTAAGTGGCAGAGCCAGGATTTAATTCAGGTCCTTGGATTAAATCCAAGACGTCTAACACTGTACCAAGCTTCATTGTCATTTCAAATTATTTTTATTTTAATTCTAAGTTTAAAAAATCTTCAAATTATTTAAGATTTCATGGTATCATTATGATTAATAAAAACAAAAGTCCAGGTCTTCCAATTGTATTATTTATTTAACTATAACTTGTTATTTCACAGGAGAATTTAAAGTTGCCATGGTAATACCTACTAGTCCCAGGATAGCAATAAAAACTTTAGATGAGGAATCTTTAATAACATCTGCTCTTATTTAGAAGAGTATAAATTCCAGACTCTTTCAACTTCATTTATATTAGTTATTTTCAATAACATTGTATTAATGGGTGAATGTTCATGTCCTTCCATGATGACTTTTGTCACTCTCAGAATTTGAAGAGGCAGAGAAATGTGGAAGAATGTTCTGATCTGGGGATCTGGGGATCTCAGTTTCAGATCTAGCTTTCTGACTTGGGGTCAAGGCTCATGGCTATTTGACAAACACCAATACACAAGGGTTTGTGATTTAGTCAACATGAGCAACTGTTCCACTCAAAGCCTTTTGAATTCATCTCAAATTTAATGTAGGGCACATTGAAGCAAAGAAACTTGCTCAGGGTCACTCAGCAAGCAAATATCATTCTGAGTAGAGCATTTAAATCTAAGTCTTCCTGACTCTAACCCCAGTATTTTGAAACCTATACCATACTGCTACTGTTATTACTATTACCAGTACCATCACCACCTCCATTACCACCATCACCACTATCACCACCAATAGTAGTAATATTTAAAATCATATTAAGGCATGTTTTAGAAACTTTCAAATGATTAGCATAGTAGATCCAAAATATAGTAGATGCTTATTAAATGATAGTTGACTGATGACTAGGCTCTTCTTCTTATTGATATTCATGCAACTTAGCTTACAGGGTTGTTTTGAAGAGCAAATGAAATAACATATTTCAAGTGCAATAAAAATTCTGTAGTTGTTATTATCATCTCGTTAATTTTAAAAATGAGATTCAGATACAAATAATCTCAGGACGAGTCACTAACTTGCTATTCTTTTATATTTAATTTTCTGTAGACTTTTGTGGAGGTCATTAAAATATCTTGTTTCTTAAATGAGTAAAACTTTTAGGATGTCAGCTTAGTAGACTCAGCTTCCACAAATCAACTTTAGAAGCAGATCAGATAAGAGGGATGTGTGTCTCTTTCTCTTCGCAGATGGTGTGCTATTATCTATTATTCCAAAAATGTTGTCTTTTACCTTCATATAACTGACAGATATTTTCATAGTCCTACATCTCATTGGGGACTCCTGTGCCTACCTATTTGGTAATATTTCTATTGTAAAACTCCTCCTTGCTAATACTCTGATGGTTATCCTTTTAGACTTGCAATTGCCAAAACAAGGGTTGCTAGTCCTGGAAGAAAAATTCCTTTGAGATAGAGAGCTGTGAGAGTCATTCTAACATATGAATACTCCAGCATAGATATGAGATAATTTCGAGGCAGAAATGATGGAAGTTAAAATGATTAAGAAAATAGGAAGTCAGGAAGCTTAAAAAAAGCAGGGTATGGGGTAGAGAAGAAAATAGGGAGGCAGGCATTACATCCATTGTGGAAGAGAAAAAAATGACTGAGAGTAAAAGAAATATGTTATAGGAAGAGAAAAATGGACTACTCCAGAGGGAATTAATTCTTAAGGGAAGGAGGACAATGACTTGCAAAGATATAGAGAGTAGGTTTCATGACAAGCCAGGGTATATAGTTCTCAAAGGAGACACTTATTAACTCAGGCATTACCATGTAGCATCTCAGGGTGAGATATTGGTATTCAAAGGATTGACTTGAACAAAATCAGAAAGCTCAGGATCATTGAAAGCATTTGGCAGATTCCCAAAGTTGGATCCAGGCTATTCTCTTTTCAATTCTTACCCAGCCCATTGTCCATCCGTATTTACTGTCCATGCAAGATATGCTGATGCGCTAACTCAGTGGCTGCTTGCCTGCCAGTAGGTCATAGTCCCAGAGAGAAGATTTGTTTTTTTCATTTGCTTTATTCTTTTATATGATAGAGACTGATAACATTCCAGCTTGCCCAGCCCACTTGGTTTTTTTTTTTTTTTTGTTTTTTTTTGGTTTTGTTTTGTTTTTTTCCCCAAACTCGATGATTCATCTTCAATCTTTCCATCTTTCCATTCAGTGATGGGGTTGTCATTGCCTGGAATATACCCATATGGCATGACTGATGTGGACCACACATTATAACTATTCCTATGGAGCACAATAACCCTGCTCTTTGGATCATTCTCTCTCTCATATACCTTGCCCTCAATATCTCCAGAGAAAGATAATCTCCATATACTTTAGACTTCCTGAATTTAGAGATATTCCTGTGTTGGAGAGGGATGAAAAACAAATTGGCAGTATAGATGCTTAGTCCCTACCTGTTTGTTTCCCATGATTCTCTCAATCATGACAATAACATCATTATTTTTAAACAAATTTTATTTTTCACTAATAATTTTATCTCCTTTTCATCTCTTTCCATTTAAAACATTAAAAAGGAAGAAATGAACCAAATCTTTTGTAACATATTTTATGCCTAATGTTTACTTAAAGGTAATATAACTTCAGTTCATCACAGTTGCTCAAAAGAAGGCTATGAAATAATGTTACATCACAGTCTACAAATGAACTTAGGTCACACTTTCTTACAAGTTCACATAGTACACTTAAGGGCGAGTTTTCATTTGATTACAGAAATCTCTCAGAGAGATATACATAAGTGAGGACCATCCATATATATATACATATACATATATATATATATATATGTGTGTGTATATATATCCATGTCCATATTCATATCCAAACTGATAACCTTTGACTTCAAAAAGCAAAGTTCATCTTTTTCTTTTCAACAAACAGCTTTATCCCATTGTGCTCCTTCTCTGATAACTATGTCTGTTTTGATTCTTACAACTCTTTTACTGGAGAAATTTTTCTTCTACTTTGGTCTGATGAAGCATTGGTAAATTCATTTAAGTGACCCTTAAAGGTCATTACTGGAAGTATTATGCTATTATTATAAAGTTAAGAATCTCCTTTCATCCACCTTCCTTCCCAAAATAAAAACAATTAACCAAAACCTTCATCATAAAACTAACAAAAAATATTCAAAGGTCATTAGATCAACTCTTTGGACAATGCAAAGAAGTCCTCCTATTCCCTTTCATAATTGGATTCCGTATTGTGGCTCAATCAATTAGCATTATTAAGTTCTTAATAAGTGCTAGGCACTGAAGTCAGAGGAAACAAAGATAGATTAACAACAATCTATGCTTTTAGGCAACTATGTCATAAATGAATTGATATGGGGTAATATCAGAGAGAAGGCACTAATTAAGAAGAACTGGGAAAGGCTTTTTGGAAAAAGTGGCATCTTGACTGAAACTCAAAGGATGGTAAGACACAGATGAGGAGGGAGAAAAATTCTAGGAATGGAAATGGCAAGGAAGATATTTGGTGTTAGAAAATTGAGTGTAATGTGAAATAAATAGCAAAGAGGTTAATGTCATGGATCACAGAGTACATGGGAAAGAATAAAGTATTTGACTGAGAAAGTGGGAAGGAAATATCAAGGGCTCTGAAAGTCAGATAGAAATATTTTTTATTTGATCCTGGAGGTACTAAGGAGCACTGGAGTTTAATGAACAGAGCATGGCATAGTCAAATTTAAATTTTGGGATTGATAAATTCAGATAATCTCAGTACTCTGTTTTCTCAATCATTTCTTGTTCTTCAAACAGAGTTTTTGACTCTAGTCATTCCAACAATCTTTGTTCATATTTTATCTGAAAATTCCCTTTCTTCATGCAAAATATTGTCTTTTTAAAATAATTCTTTTAGACCTAATTTTGAATTCAAATGTTCACGTACAAAGAGAGTTATGTCATATCTTTCATAATATGATTAATATATTTTCTTTATGCAACAGTTCTTTTTCTCTCATCCCCTTCACACTCATTTTATGCCTGTCTTTTGAAACCAAATTGTTCTCTCATAAAATAGGCAACACCTCTCAATTTAACACTGGAATTTTCTATTATAGGAAATGAAAATATTTATAATTAGTATCATGTAGATATTGAATACAATTGATGTATGCATTCCCTCTAATAATAAGTAAAGTATATCTATACCTGTCAGTGTGATGTCACTCATGTGTGCATGCTTTAAGGAATTTTCCAAAGAGGAACCATTAAATATTCTTGGATCACACAAACATCAATTATCCTCGGTTCTAGTGATACTATTGGTTAACTACCTTTTCTGTTGCCTCACGTAAGCACAGAGATAATTTTTTCATTATGTCTAGGAATTGAGTACTTCATGATTTTATGGAGATGATCCTTACTTCTCAATGTCTGTGTTCTTGAAATCCAAGTTCTAGTGGGTTCTATTATACTAGGTTAAAAAGCCTTTGAAAAGGATCCCAAAACAGACTCTGTAATGTTTATGACTTATTTGTATACACAATATCTGATGCTTAAAATGCATTTTCATTCATTCATTTGAAATTTATACAAAGAGATAGATAAATAAAAACAAAAATGCAATGTTCAAAGTGCATTCAGCATTCTGGATGGAACATCACTAAAAACAAGACACTGATTAGTTGAAGAATCAGTAATAATTCAAGAGAAAAGATTATGAAACATGTTTTCCTCCTTTTACCATTATTATGGAAGATTCTTGGGTTAGATTATTGTATATTTTATAAAATGATAAAAAGATTAAGTTTTAAAAAATACTGCTATCATCTCTTACAAAGGAAAGTCCAATTTTTAGGGGAGGGGCATTTCTTGAAATATATAATGTTTTAAAAGATGAGTATTTTTCTCCACATAATTAAAACAAATAAAATGTGATTGGTTAATAATACTCTTTCTATCTTTACACTCTTATTAAGAGGAAAGGATCATATCAAATATAAGGAAACATGGAAAGGCAAGCTGATTCTGCTCTCCAATTTTATGATCTTGTCTTGATAAGGATACTGTTTATTTTAGAAAATGATGTACGAAGGATAACATACTTGAACAAAGACCTGGAATGAGCTTCTCTGTGTCGATATGCTTTTTGTTCACAATTTGCTCTTGTCTAAAGATTGTTACATTTTGAAAATGTCAAACCTGCACAGTGATTCATTTGATATTCCCAGATGTCATTATGATGTGTAATACCATCATTTCCAGATAATTCTTCACTTGACATTTACACCAGTGCTGTTTTGAATGTGTATGCTGTTGCTGCCCTTGAACAGCCAAAAGAAGAAGGGTAGTGAACCTATGGAAGTTTGGCTCAAGGTGAGTCAACAGTGTCATATGGAAGCCAAAAAATATTATTTTGGAAGAGAAGCAATGTAGTAAAGATTAAGGAGTTAATAGGCACAACATAATTTGCCAAGATTTGGACTACTATGTTTGGTGTTGGGTGACATTTTAGGAAAAAGCCATAAATTTTTGGAGAGTGAAAGATTGGAGAGGTTGGGGAGCTTCACTTAGATTCTCCACCATTTAAGAAGAATTCTTAGTCCATTCAAGTCATCATTTCCCATCCAGTTGTTTTCTGAAGTTTATAATAAGCTACAGATGCTCACTATTCTGAAAGATAAAATCAACCTTGTAACTCACACTTCTTCAGATCATTACTTATTCCAATTAGCAGATCTCATTGTGCCCCAAGCTTGGTGCCTTCAAACACCTTGCTTTCTTGTTGCTTTTTTATGTGTAGTCATTTTCCTGTCTCACTTCTGACAAAAATAAATGTTAATTTGGGCAAATCATTTAACCGCTCAAGGTTCCCAAGTGACCATTTAAGAAAGACTATAAGTGACAGGGTAGGCACCAATCTCATTCAATACAGAAAATGTTTCATTCACCAACAAAATCTCAGATGTTAATCTTTCTCTACTAAACTAATGAGTTTACAGATCTATTAAAGAACTGAGTATAAGTGGAGTAGTTAAACACAAGGATTTTGGAAGGGAGGACACTAAAATGCTTCATGAAGAAGATAATATTTGAATAATATTTAAAAAGAGAAATAAGCTATGAGGCAGGGGGAATGAGGAAGTCTGATCTAAGTTGGAGGGAAGCTAATGAAAACACATGGAGATAGAGTATACTGTGTGAGGAACAGAGAGAAAGCCAGTTTGGTTGGCTCTCCGTATGTAGGAAGAGTAATTTCCAGTAAATCATGAAAGATTACTTGAGGCTAGAATGTGTTTGACTGTACAGTTAAAGTAGAGGTATTTTTTTTATTAGATCTTAGAAGATGGGTGTTGAGTAATATAGTGACACTTTTATGTAAGCATCTGAGGAAAATTATTTTTGCAGAAGTGTATGGGATGGACTAGAACAGGGAGAGACTTGAGAACAATTAGTAAACTCTTTCATTAATCCAGGTAAGAGATAATGAAGAAGTGAACAGACTGAAGAGAAGAGAAGGTCAAACACAACAGATGTTAGAGGAATAAAAATATTTTGGATATGTGGATTAAGGGATTATGAAGAGTCAAGACTAATGCTGAGGTTACAAATCTGGAAAACAAAGGATGGCGATACCTTTGACAACATAGAAAAAAGGACAACAATAGAAGAATGATGATGTAAGTGTTCAGCTTTGGATACTGAGTTTCAGATTGTCTGGGGTATCCAGTTTTAAATATCCAAAAAGTTAATGGTGATGCAAAGACAATTTTCAGAGGTAGTACTTCAACCTAGGTAACTCTAATTTTGAAGGAAAACTTCCATCTACTAAGTCACTGCTTTTTTTATTATTGAAGCTTTTTATTTTCAAAACATAGGCATCGATAACTTTTCAACAATGACCCTTGCCCTACCTTGTGTTCTGAATTTTCCCCTCCTTCCCCTCATCTCCTTCCTTAGATGGCAAGCAATGCAATAATGTTAATGCAATATATTAAATCCAATATATGTATACATATTTTATACAATTATCTTGCTGCAAAGAAAAATCAGATCAAAAAGGAAAAACAATGAGAAAAAAATTAAAGCAAACAATAATAAAAAGAGTGAAAATGCTATGTTGGGATCCACACTCAATTCCCACAGTCCTCTTTCTGGGTGTAGATGGCAATCTTCATCACAAGATCATTGGAACTGTCCTTGATTATCTCCAGGTTGAAAAGAGCCATGTCCATCAGATACGATCATCATATAATCTTGTTATTGCCATGTACAATGATCTCCTAGTTCTGCTCATTTTACTTAGCATCAGTTTGTGCAAGTCCCTCCAGGCTTCTCTGGAATCATCTTGCTGATGGTTTCTCATAGAACAATAATATTCCATAACATTCATATACCACAATTTATTCAGCCATTCTCCAACTGATGGGCATCCACTTAGTTTCCAGTTTCTTGTCACTACAAAAAGGCTGCCACAAACATCATCACACATGTGGGTCCCTTTCCCTCCTTTAAGATCTCTTTGTAATATAAGACCAGTAGAAACACTATTGGTTCAAAGGGTATGCACAGTTTGATAGCCCTTTGGGCATAGTTCTGGATTGTTCTCCACATTGAAAGATTAGAAAGTTCAAAACTACACCAACACTGTATTAGTGTCCCAGTTTTTCCACATTCCCTCCAACATTCATCATTATCTTTTCCTATCATCTTAGCCAATCTTACAGGTGTGTAATGGTAGCTCAGAGTTGTCTTAATTTGCATTTCTCTGCTCGATAGTAATTTAGAGCATCTTTTCATGTGACTAGAAATGGTTTCAATTTCTTCATCTGAAAATTGTCTGTTCATATGCTTTGATCAATTATTGATTGGAGAAAGGCTTGAATTCGTATAAATTTGAGTCAATTCTCTATATATTTTAGAAATAAGTCCTTTATCAGAACACTTGAATATAAAAATTTTCAGCTAGTTTATTGCTTCCCTTCTAATCTTATCTGCATTGGTTTTGTTTGTATAAAACTTTTTAATTTAATATAAAAATTTATTTATTTTATGTTCAATAATGAACTCCAGTTCTTCTTTGGCCACAAATTCTTTCCTTCTTCACAGATCTGAGATGTAAACTATTCTTTAGTCTTCTAATTTACTTATAATATCATTCTTTTTGTCTAAATCATGATCCCATTTACACCTTACCTTGGTATACAGTGTTAGGTTTGGGTCGATGCCTAGTTTCTGCCATATTAATTTCTAATTTTCTAGCAGTTTTTGTCAAATAGTGAGTTCTTATCCCCAAAACTGGGGTCTCTGGATTTGTCAAACACCAGATTACTGTAGTCATTTACTATTTTGCCTGTGAACCTAATCTATTCCACTGAGTAACAATTCTATTTCTTAGCCAGTACAAAATGGTTTTAATGCCAAGTCACTGTCTTTTATTACATTTTTAACATGGAGTTTAATTAAATCTTCCAATTAAGAACATTGGCAATGTTTTACCAATAATAACCAAAACCAATAACCAAAAATAACAAAAATAACCAATTTTACCAAAATGTCACTTTTCTCTTACTATTTATTACAACCTTTTGAAATACTGTTGATTTGTAGTAATCAAAGTTTTTGACAGAAGTAAACTCATTCTTTGCATTTCCAGAGTTTTTACCATTTCCTCCTGTATAACTCTACCTCTCTGTGAGCCTATTTGTGTAATAAATAATATTAATAGCCAAAAAAGAGAAAAATCAACATTAATTGATCCATACCTCAAAAAAAGTTTGATATTACATATACATACACATATATACATAATGTTCCATACTTATAGATCTTGCAACTGTGTAGAAAGTTGTAGAAATATCTTTTCTGATCTCTTTGGAGACATTCATTTTATATTTATATATATATTCTAGATTTTTGAGAGGATGAGGAACTCAATCAGGCTTACATAGTTAATATCAAAAGCTCTCAGATGCATGACTTGAACTCATACAGGTCTTCCTGATTTTGGAATTTGTTTGTCCCTAGAAGTGTTTTATGTATTTCTGTGTGTTTCTGTGTTTGAGACAGAGTAATCTTGAATAAATAACTTAACCTAAAGATTCATCTAATTTAGCATTATTCAATGAGAGAAGTGGACTTTCCTACATGGTCTAGCTTTTTATTCATCTGTTCCACCTATTCCAAAGTGGAGTAGTTACCACACAAGGTAGTGGGTGTTCTCTTAATTATTAAAGAATTTGGCTAAATGAATCCATTGTTGGATATATTTTGGAAGGCTGGTTTTCTCAGGCAGGAGATAGTTACTATAGTCCCTTTAAACTCTTGACACCCCATAATTTGTGATATTAAGTCTTTCCCAGATCTATATGCTAGAAAATTTAATAATTCTACTGACCTTAGTTATCTCCTTCATTGTAAATTTTTACACCTGTCTCAAAAACTAATCTTGTGAGTAGAATTATATCATCATATAATAGAATATGGAGCATCTCTGGTTAGTTTTCAGGATGTGAATTTTCTTCCCTTTGTATGCACAGTCTCTGACTGCTTTTGATTACACAGATGATTTCCCAATTTAAATATCTTGTGAAACTCCTTGCCATCCAAACTTCTCACTGAAACAGAAATATTCATGCAAATTGATATTTGTTAGGAGCTAATTATGATCTGTTAGTGTTATAATGCAGCTGTGCTGGTTGGTACCTCCATCTGCATCTGAGAGAAGGCTTTAATGGCTAATGCATGAAAAAAGGGCTCAATATAACCAAGTCATAGGGAATCATGTGCAAAGAATATGGGGATTGGAGCCAACAGATTCATATTCAAATTTCATCTCTGTCCCTCCCACTTCTGTCTATGAGACTGTGGCAGGTTATACTTTTCTTAGGCCTCAGTTTCCTCCCTTGAAATGTACAGTGTGTGGAAGAAGCCTTTAAAGCTCATCTAGCTTTAGTAAACTAAATATTTATCAGGTATACAACACTGAGCTCAGTATTTCCGAGAGGTAGAAGGTACAAATGCATATGAGGTTTTTATTACTGCCTGAGAAGGCTACTGATGGCTGAATGAGATCTTGGTGAAAATATTGTAGAAGAGATTCTCTTACAGGCACAGAGAGATTGAATTAGCCTCTGAGATCATCCTCCATTCTGAAGCATTCTGATTGTCTGTTATTGTAGGGGAGAGAAGCAATATTGTTTTTAGAAGTATAATCTCACTAAAATTATATATATGTGCATATATATAATTCTTTCTTATAATCTACATGATTTAGTCTTTCCTCCTCCCTCATGTTCACCACCATGTTTTTACCATCCTCATTTGCACCATAAACTTTGAGCTAGGTATGCATGGATTTCTAGGTTTCTAGCACTACCCTACCTTAGCCTGTGCACTATGACCATGTCTCTCCCTCATACACCTTATTCAACTTGGACATCTGAACATCAATATGCCCCTCTATTTGGGATCCAAATCTTACTGGTCAAACTTTGACTCTAATCTCAAAGAGTTAAAAGCTCTCTGTTGCCTCTAGAATAAAACACAAATGCTCCTATTTGACATTTAAAGATTTTTACAATCTACTTCTGGGATGCCTTTTCAGGATAAAGACATATTTTGTCAGTCCAAACACCAGAAGTTAAGACTTGCTTTTCTGTTTCTCATCTTTGGAGCTTTGTACTCTGCCGATTATAACAGAATTCCCTCCCTCCTTAATTCTTCCTCATTGATTCTCTAACTTCCCTTGAGATTCATTTCCAATGATACTTAATATATAAGCCTTCACTAATTTTCCTTATCCTTCCTGCATCCACCAACAAATGTCTTTTTATTTATTTTGCATTTATTTTGTATATATTCATTTGCACAAATATTATTCTGACAATAGAATAGGAATAAATGCTTACAGGATGGAGGGAGGAAGAAATAAGGGAAACTAAATATCTACTTACCACATTTCTATAACAAATTTCCCATCTAAGATTGCCAGCATGCATATTTCTTAGACATCATGCTTGGCTGGCCCTGTTTCCATTTTTGATTCAAGTAACCTATTTTAATCCTCTAGCCAACTGAAATATAGTACCAATAACTCCAGAATACCAAAGAGTCAGTCAATCATAGAATAATCATTTACTAAGTGTTTACTATGTGCCAAGAACTGTACTAAGTGCCAGAGATACTAACTCAGGTAAAAGCCAATCACTTCTCTTAAGGTGTTCTTGATCTAATAAAGGAAGTAGCATGTGCAGAACTATTTACAAACAAGCTTTATACATGATAAATTGAACCCAATTCACAGGGGAAAGTTGCTAGAATCAAGAGGGACAATGAAACATTTCCTATAAAATGTGAAATTTTAGGTGAGACTTCATGGAAGCCAACAGGCTAGGAGGAAGAGATGAGAAAGGATAGAATGACAGTATCTTATTAAGTGACAAAATGGAGGCTGCAGACAACAAGGATTCACCATGGGGGAGCTAATTAGGAAAAGCTCCAAGGAAGTGGTAGGCCTGTGATAGACCTTGAAGAATGGGTAAAATGTGTAATGTGTGTGTGTGTGTGTGTGTGTGTGTGTAGATAATTCACAATTATGTGGATAGAAACTAAGGAAGACTAGAATCATAATACCAAAGGATTGTACAATTTTAAGGTTAAGAAAGAAGAATATATAATCTGATTTCTAGAATTTGAATTGTAAGAAAATCTATCTTTTGCTACCCACAACTAAACCGGTGATCCATCCTGGCCAAGCCCTCGCTGTAAAATACCTGGTAAGCATTTTGTAGTTGAAGAAATTGGAGGTGGGGCGGAGCCAAGATAGCGGAGTGAAAAGGTGACTTTCTGCCTCTCCTCCGATCTTCTCTCAAATCAACAATAAAATAAGCCTCTGAACTGATCTTCAAGCCAATGAACTCAGAAATATTTGGGCACGGCTCTCTGGAGAACTTCATATCAGGTTAGTCAGACTGGGACAGAGAGATAAATAGACGACAACTGTGCAGGCCGGAAGTGAGGGTGGGACTCAGCTCGGCTCATCGTGG
>JAJPUD010002731.1:199542-252846 GCA_023553655.1 Myrmecobius fasciatus
TTTTTTTTTCTTGTAGATAGGATTTTTCTTGCATAACTTCTCAAGCATTTCAACATTATTAACATGTAGTGGACTTCCTGCCATCTAGGGGAGGGGAGGGGACTGGGGGTAAAATTTGTATTGGAAAGCTTTGTAAAGATCAAGGTTGGGGAACTACCCATACATATGTTATACAAATAAAAAGCTTAAAAAATAATAAAATTATGTGCAATTTAAAAAAAAAAGAAATTGGAGGTGATCAGAAGATAAATAACATGCCCTAAATCACATAGATATTAAATGTTTGAGGCCATATAATCCTGCACTTTATCTACTATTCCACTAGCTAGGGAAGGAAGAGCCCACTGTTTCTCAAGGCAGCCCATTGCAACTTTATATAATAGTACAATGAATATTGGTGGGTTTGTTATCAGAGAACCTGCATTCAAATCCTGGCTTCTTTATTTTTGTGTGAACTATGGTATGCATGTTCTGACTTGCCTCATACTGAATAAGGATGTTGAATCATCTGTAAACACTTTTTTGTTTGAAAATTCTAATTCCAACTTATACTTCCCTAATTTCATATTTGAGGAAACTGAGACTTGAATGTGATTTTGATTCCTATAGTTTCTTCCATCTCAAAAGTTTAATGTACATGATTAGAGATCTCTCACTTTTGTTTCATAGCTCATCTATTCATTTGAAATCGTAATTGCTGTCCATGTGCCAGCTGTTCCTAAGGCTCTGCCTTCAACTTGTTGGGCCTACCTGACTTCTATTCTCAGAAGAAATTAATCATTTTAGAATTCTTTTAGCCAGTTCATGTCACCAGTCTTCTATTCTTGCTTTGTAGCAATCAATAATATGAGTACATGAAATTGTCACAATTTGAAAAGATAGTCATATCTTAAGCACAATGGGAAATATGGAAGTCTGGTTCTAGATTATCCCAAAAAAATGAATTATCAGATTTGGCATTAATTTCTCATTTGAGATCTAATTTGAATTTCAGAGATATGTGCATTTATACACATTAACATGAGACCTATAATCATGCTTTCCTTTATAGACTTCACAGGTGAGTAAATACCTAAATTCAGGCAGATGGAACTATTTTTATTGCTTCCAAATATTAAGAAGAAACGAAGACCTAAGTAGTTTCAATAATTGTAGTTTTTGGATGCTAAAGCAATATAATTATTAGCAATGATTATCTTGATCTATTTAGCTATGTTATTTTTATGAGAAAAAGATGTTATAATAGATCTGTGATCTGATCAATACCAATAGTGCAGACCACAGTATATGACCCTAAAACCTGTGCTCCATTTTCCCATATCAAAGTAAATCCTCCAAACAAGAGTACAGTAATGTATTAAAGACCTTCCTAGAGGTATTTTCAAATTTTTAACTTTTAATGTAGCTCTTGGATTTTGCAATTATCAATATTGTTGTCATTCACTAACTAACTCCATTGTGTGTTTTTCCTTTGATTATGGGGTATAAACTTCAGGAGTAGCTCAGAGCACTACCCAGTCAATACAGATTTCTATATATTTTTAAATTTTTATATCGGTATTAAAATATGTAGGAATCTTTACATGTGATACCCATAAATACACATGTACATAGAGGTTTTATGTACTCTACATATTATATATAATGTATGCATAGTTAATATATGTATAATATTTGAAAATATATAACATCTTATTTGAACTTTGTATATACATATAATGTAATTTCCAAAATTTCTTGATATATATGTGTGTGTGTGTGTGTGTGTGTGTGTGTGTGTGTGTGTGTGTGTGTGTAAATAAGTACTACTAGCTTCCAAACTTGACTTCTCAGGGAAATTTCTCAGGTAACAACAGGGAGCCTCAAGTTAGAGATCTTTACCAATAAAGATTAGCATGATTTTTGCTATTTCTAGGTTATGAGAGGATTTTTAGCCTTTGAAAGGTTAAGGGATTTTCCTAGCATCTGATAGTCTTATATATTGTTATATGAGGGACATGAGCCTAATTATCAAATACTTCAAGGCAAGCTCTCTATATACTCTACCATGCTATTTGCTTTGTATGTATATGTGTATGTAATATGTAATATCACATATATGGAAAATTCCATATTACAGTGTCTGGCCCTTATCTCTGTAATCTACAGAGGATACACATGATTCAAACAGAAAAAGCTGGGAACGTAGCATGGCAGGGTTTTATCTCTCTCAATATACACAAACACACATATAGATTAATCAATCAATAAAGATTTATTAGGTACCTACTATGTGCCAGACACTTTATCAAGCATTAAAGAAAATGTACTAAGTGCTGAGAAGTATGTAAATATATATTAAAATGCACACATGAATAAATCTATATCTATATCAACATCTATGAGCTCTATTGTCCATAGATAATATTGAGGAAGATGGAAAAATGATGCATTTGTGTATGTGTATACATACATATATATGCTTATGTATATATATATATATATATATATATATATGCTTTTGCACATATACACACATACATCTACCTCTGATGTGCTTCTGTAGAGCTACTTATCTACCTTTGGTCTTTACTTATTATTCAACTTTTGCCTGTGGCTCCAAGAAGCTCTAGCATTCACAGCAGCTACACCATGATACGCCTATCCTAGCAGGTAGACTAAACCAGGAGGGAGTCTATTGACAGGCTTCAAACCTGTCAGTGAATTAGGGAGATGTCTATCCCTAAGCATGTGAAGACTTGCCCAACTGCAGTGGAATTATGAGAACAATTTTTTCCCTATAACTCTGGAAGTGGTTGAAGCACACACTTTCTGATGCTTAGAGCTTGTTCAGACATTGAAGACATCAAGGTCATTTACTGGATCCTGGGATATTCCTAATAGGCTTGATTTTTGTCTTGTCCCTGGACTTCCGTGTCTCTGGAAGAGGCAGTGAGGCTTATGACTTTGTGAAGCTCTGCCTCATTAAATTCAGTTCACACATAAGTTAGTACATCATCTTCATAATGTCATTGGTCCTCTTTAAAAACAAAAGGTAAACAGCAACACATATGATTGCAAATATACATATATATAAACACACATAAATCTATATTTATGTATCCCTCTAATATCTGTTCTCCTACTCCCATATGAGCTTTGTCAAATCAATAAACTTTTGTTACTTTTCAGACACTTTGGTAAGCATTGGACTATATAGGTATATATCCATGGCAATAGACTGCTTAAATTGTTATACCACCTCTCCTTAAAGTAATTGAGATGTTCAATCAACCAATCAATCAATTTCATTCATAGGTTTTAGACTATGTGAGAGAAGTCCTTGGAAATGGAGTAATGTTGTGAAAGCATGTTTTTTATAGAATGGAGAACAATTGACCATTGCCTGAAATAATTTATAAGCCATTGAAAAGAGAATATATTTTGGACTGGGGCAAGTTAAGTTTTTTAGGAAACACCCCTGAGATGATATGTCCAGGATGCAATGCTGTGGTGGAAAGAAATGCCTTTGGCTTTGGTCTTGCTTTAATCTCCCCTCTCCCTCCTTTGATAAGAAGAGGATGTTGTTATCTTCTAAGAGTTTGAAGGAATTTAGATATAAATTTTAACCTATTTGCTTCAGCTAGTGATTAATGTTATAAGGAAATCATGGAACTATGGAGAGTTGGTTGTTTTATTCCTACTGCTCATTATGTTCATTGCTTTCTCTGTTAAACCAAATACTCCAAAGGAATGTTCAGCTGAAATAAATAAGAAAAGCTGAGCAGAGTTGTATTTTTATAAAAAAGAAACTTTTAAGAATCAAAAATAAATAAAATTCAACTGTTTAAACATCACGAATCTTAGTCTTCTAGTTTCTAGAGCTAAAATGTTCCAGGACATTTATCCATCCATTTCACCCCCTACCCTCTCTCTATATATATGTCCATATATGTGTATATATTCATATATATTCTGTCTTTATTTATTTTCAAAACATTTGAATAGTTTTCAACATTTACCCTTGCAAAACCTTGTGTTCCAATTTTTTTCTTCCTCTCTTCCTCCACCCCTCCACTAGATGGCAGGTAATCCAATATATATTAAATAAGTGCAGTTCTTCTGTACATATTTTCTCATTTATCGATCATTTGGCACAAGAAAAATCATATCAAAAAGGGAAAAATGAGAAGCAAAAGAAAATGCAGATAAATAACAACAAAAAGGTGAAAATACTATGTTATGATTCACACTTGCTCCCCACAGTTCCCTCTCTAGGTGCAGACAGATCTCTCCATCACAAGACCATTGAAACTGGACTGAATCACCTCACTGTTGCAAAGAGCCGTGTCCATCAAAATTGATCATCACATAATGTTGTTATTGTGTACAATGCTCTCTTGGTTCTACTCACTTCATGTAGCTTCAGTTCATGTAAGTTTCTCCAGGCCTTTTTGAAGATTATTTCTTATAGAACAATAATTGCTTTCATAACTTATTTAGTCATTCCCCAACTAATGGGCATCCACTCAGTTTCCAGTTCCTTGCACAACTAAAAGGGCTACTACAAACATTATTCCCTTTTATTCCCTTTTTCATAATCTCTTTGGGATACAGGCCTAGTAGAGATGCTGCTGGATCAAAGATTATGCACAGTTTGATAGCTCATAGGCTAATTATCAAATGAACACTTAAATGATCAGATGTTGAATGCAACATGAGATAGTGAATAGAGGCAAGGTTGCAAAACCATCATTGAATCTTTAACAGATTGTCATCTGTGTCATTTATCACTTTATTCCATAATCTCTCATTATATCCTTTTAAAGTTGAGTAGATTGATGCTAATTTTTCTTGCAGAGATTATAGAAAGATCAGAAATAATGAAATAGTCAGATGAATCAAGAAATGTCTGTGTATTCTGATAGATTAGACAGTTTGCCTCAGGCACTTTTATGACCATCTTGACAGCCTCTAAAAAAAACTATGATTTCATTATTTCCAGGTTTCCACAAATTGCACTTCCATAAAACTATACCAATGATTGTGGAGAATAAATACAATGATTGTTTAAGCCTTTTTTTCCATTATTAGAGTAATGCTATTGCCAATCTGTGGTGGCAATCATTTTTGTCCATAACTTTTGCCAACTTCCCTAAAGAGGAAAACCGCCTCTGTCCTATTTAAATATACCTGAATATCACTGAGTCTATGAATCTGTGAGCTGATATTATGCTGGCATGTTATTTTCTAATAGCAAATATTATATGTGTATATATATATGTATGTATATGTATGTATGTATATTTTGGAGACAGAAAGACAGAGTGAATGAGCAAGTGAGAAAGAGAGACAGACAGAGAAACAAATAGAGAGACAGAGAGAAACACACAGAGACATACAGAGACAGAGAGAGACAGAGACATAGAGGAAAAGAGGGAGATGGGGAAGAGAGACAGAAATAGACACAGAGACAGAGAGACAAAAAGAGAAAGAGAGAGGGTAAAAGAGACAGAGGGAGAAAGAGAGACAGACAGATGGGGAAGAGAGACAGCAATAGAGAGATACAGTGAGAGACAGATGAGAAAGAGACACTAAGAGAACGAAAATGACAGGGAAGGAGGGAAGGAGAAAGGAGAAAGAAAGAGAGAGAGAGAGAGAGAGAGAGAGAGAGAGAGAGAGAGAAAGAGAGAGAAAGAGAGAGAAAGAGAGAGAGAGAGAGAGAACAGCAAGACACAGAGACACAAAAATATACAGATAAAAAGAGGCTTTTGTGGTATGATCAGACAGAATGTGGGATTATGGTTACTTTCATGCCATCCTAATTTCTTACATATAGTGTGATAAGCCACTTGATTCCTTAGGGCCTTGAATTAAGGAGCTGGATAATACTTATTTTCATTTTATAGCAATTTCTGGGCATTTCTTTTATCACTTAGGAATGGGAACTTCAAAGGTAGTGATTCCTGGGCAATGAACAGCCCTGGAATTCAATCCGACCATTCTGAACTTCTGCCATCTTAGACTTGTTACCAAATCAGCACTCCTCATATTATGAGGAGGCTTCTTCAAAGTGATAAATATGAAATAAAATAATTGATAGGAACAAACAGAACTGTCACATCTTCCAAATTAATTATCTTATTTTTAGGATTGGAGGTGCAACTAACTGTGACAGTAGACAACATCAGCCTTCTGTTGGCAAAAATTTATGAAAAATCCCCATGTCTCCTTGCCTTTCCAGTATGATGAATGAGACTAGATTGGTTTCTGACAAAAAAGAGTTGATGGTTCTGGGTTCAGAAATGTTTTCACATGACCTTGGTGCTTAAGTATACTAAGGAGGGCTAGTGAGAAATTCAAACAGACAGCCATTTAGCTATGGCTCTTAGAAAGAAGTACTGCTTAACTTCCAGATGGAGGCTAGCTCCCTACAGTCACATTCATCAGTGTTGAGGCAGCTGCTCTCACTGTCACATCCTGCTCATCAAATGATCCTTACACCTGATGCTGAGGCACCTTCAATCAATTGCATTATAACATCAAAGAATTGGAGATTTGAACGCTTCCCAGGAAATCTTGTCATGCTTCTTTGTGATAGAAGAGATGAGGAAAGTATCACCCAGGGAAACAAAGTGACTTATTCAAGGCCATTCAAACAGTGGAGGGCAGAGGGGGTTTACATGTTGTCAGCACATCAATGGTCATTTCTTCCCCAAAATCAGTGTGTCACATCCATTTCATTTAAAACATCGATGAATGAGCGATCAACGTTTCCCATCAGCTTTGAGTAAAAATAATTTTCTATTATTTACTAACTATATAATCCTCAGCAAGTTATCATTGGATAACTTTGGTCCTAAATTTTCTTATATTTAAATCATAATGTTTTACTAGCTAACATCAAAGCTTCTTTATATTGCCATGATGCTTCACTTAAATGACTTCATTTCTAGCCGTAGTTTTATTCATTAAAATTTGAGAAAATATGGAGAAAGTAATTCTCTTCTCACTTCACCCCTCTCCAGTCCATGATGCAAATCACAGAATTTTGTAGTTTCTGAAAAAATAAAATAATGTTCTCTATTACTTGAAAAATACTGGAAAGGCTTGTTCTTGGTGTGAGTAGACTGTGTGCATTACTAATTATGGGTTATGCAATTAAACTCAACTTAATTATGCCAGAGAGGTGCAGAAGTAGAAAAGAAGGTGATTTGGTCATCTAGAGAGAATGAAGAGTAATTAACAGAAAATCTCTGTGATCCCATTAGTGCCTACACAGTCGTCCAACATGAAAAGTCCAATTAGCAAGTTAGATATTTTCTGGAAAGCACTTTTATGCTTCAACCTCAAAAGAAAGGTGCTATGTAGCAGATGTAAAATAATTAGAGGAAAATCCACAAGATAGTAAGACAGAATTCACTTAGGAAAGACATAAAATGTGAATTAACTTTAAATTTAGTATGTAGATGTCTCACTCTATATTACCTCATGTACCTAACCATCCCTATAGGGAGCACAGATGAATTTACAGGACTTATGAATGAAACCATTCTGTTTCAGTGATCCTATTCTAACATCATCTACAACAAGTAGATTAACTCTAAGAAACAGTAGGCATTGGTTCAGCCTAGACTCAGGAAAGGAAGTAGGAGAAAAAAGAGGAATTGTGCAGCTTGAGAAAGTGTTGCTTTGTAACTGGGGACCCAAACTCAAAAGTGGCAGCAGGAGCTGTTCAAGGACCCTTTACTCTCTCAATCCTGGAAGAAGCAATGGATACTGATCATAACAAGCCATATGCAATAAAGACAGAGAGAAAAAATGAGAAAGTAGAAAGGTTAAAAACATGGTACTAGGTCCAGCTGTGTGCAATGTGACAGTAATAGGATTAGAGACTCAGTTGAAACCAGTCCTATTTCCCCAAGGTTACCCATGGCAAAAGCCCAGAGAAATGAACTTCTTATCCCACAAAATAATAAGACTGATCCATGAAGGGAAGTTTAACCTCAGGGGGTTCATGTACCAGATAATAGGAAGGGGCAAGAATGAATGGTAGGGAATATAAAGAAAATATTGAAACATCAAATAAATTAAGAGACAAAGAATCAATCAAAGCTAAATACAAGGGCAGATAAATCATCAAAAATGATATTTGTGATAAGAGGAAAAACAAATGAAACTTTAATGAAAATCCAGCTTGATCAGTAAAGAATAAAATATGCAGAAAAGTGTATCAATGGTTGATGAATTTGGCCAAAGAATGGGATCAAAAAGAAAAAAAAAGTAAACAGTATTATATGAACTATCCAGAGATCAGGGAACAAAATTAAGAAACTTCATACTGGTTCAAAAGAGAAATAAAATCTATAAAGCTGCAAATTTATAATAAAACATAAAAGTCAGAAATTATAATCATCAATAACTTTAAAGTATGGGAAAAATACATAATGGAGTAACTCAATAAAGAAGAAATTATATGAGATTAATATATATGGAACATGCCAAAATGGCAAGAATATTCAAAAAAGAAATGAATTGAAAGAAAGGAGAATCACCTTGGAGACTGGATTGCAGAAACAACTTCTGGATCATAGGTCTTACAGAAGAGTAGCAAAATGTTAAAAAGCAACAAAACAACAACTTAATATTACAATTCAATTATCTCATTAAAAATTTAAATGCAGAACAAATCCATCTATTTAATAAAACAGGCAAAAGATAAAAAATACACAGAAGATACACATTGATAAAAGAACCCAAAGGTGAATTGAAAAATGCAATCTGAATGATCTGGGTTCAATATCTGTCGTTGATACATCTTGGTTATGACTGTGCAAGTCACTTAAATTCTCAATGCAATACATGGTAATTGTCTAAACTGTAAATTTCAGATAAATCATACACATGTGTGTGATTAATAGAATGAGTTTTCTGCAAGAGTTTCCCATACTTATGAAATTATTACTCTAGGCCCCATTGTCCAACACACATACACACATGCACGCATGCACTTTTTTTTTTGAATTATCATTTTTTATGAAATTTCCAGACATCCTTGGTGTGGAGAAGATCAGGAACATTCAGGCTAAAATTAGCCTTTTTTGAAGGATAATTAATTTTTGGTAGGAGCATGTTGGAAAAGAGAACAGAACAAAAATGGTTAATTTTATTAATTAGTTATTGTCTTGGAACCCCCAAAATATCATAGCCTGAAAATACACACTTTTCATTGGAATGTTAAAATAAAATAATGCTTTCAAGACCCTATAAGGACAACAGATATTTTATTGAGCAGTTCATACTCAAAAAGATGCCTACAAATAATTTGGGAGAAATTTCAGGTTTTTAAATAGATAAATTCTCAGAAGTAATAGAATGACATTTTAAGCCTTTCATTATAAAGAGAAGACTATTAAAGACAAATAGATAAACTTTTCAGAGAAGAATTGAAGGAAGCAAATGATAATTTTTAAAAATATAATTCATAATCTTGATGAAAAGGAGATGTTTAAATATGTTTATATTTATAAATGAAAAGATATTTGAAACATAATAAATAATGACTTCTCAACCAATAGAGTAGGAAATTTGCATAACTAGTTATTCTCAATGAAAATTTTCTATATTTTGTTATTTTTTGTTTTTATTTTATTTAAACAACATCTTAACTTTTGATCCAGTTAAATGTCAAGAAAAATTTTAGCATTCATTTTACAGCATTTTGGAAAGCATAACTAGAAAATTATTCTGGAATGGTGGTCACAAGCTAGATTTTAAAAAATTAAATAAGTATATGGGAAGTTTTTAAGAATGCTGAAGATTCCGTTCACTTGGTAATCAATCACGTTGTGAGGAAAGTAAAAGAGATCAGTGGTTTCTTTGGGAAATACCCTTTATAAAAACTTCCAGCTACACTTACAAATCATTGTTCAGGGAACCTGGGTGGTACAGTGCTGAGAATGCCTGGTCTGGAGACATTTTTAAATCCAATGAATTTAAATCCAACCTTATACCCTTGCTAATTGTGTGATTCTAGGGAAGTTATTTATCCTGTTTCCTTCAGTTTCCTCATCTGTAAAAAAGGGGCTAATAATAACACTTTTCTCTTTTGCTGTTGGTAAGATCAAATAAGATAATTGTAAAACACTTAGGGCACTGACTAGCATATAGTAGAAATTATAAATATTGTAGCTGCTGTTGCCATTGTTGTTGTTGTTAATCATCTTTACTGTATCTCTAATGCAAATCTACTCTACCTCCTGGAAGACTCAGAAGTTTGACATGGCAATCACAAAAGTTCATAGGCTTTTACTCTATGTTTAAAACCTGGAACCCAGGCATGACTGCTTCCACTGGTCAAATTACATGTGTATTATGGTATTTAATTCAAAGCACTTGATAAGCTGAAAAACAACCATGATGTAAAATATTTCTATGCTATATGAAGATAAGTTAAATAACTAAGAATGTTTTGCCTATAGAAATTAATACCATGGAGGGTGGAGTGTACAAGATATTTGTGTTTAAGCATATCAGATATTAATTTTTTCTCCAATTTCATATGAACAATTCACTGATAAATAGCTCTAGATACATGTCTTGTTGTCATGTCAAAAATCAGCTGGTATAAAGAGGAACTTCATTATAAATTCTCTTAGAAACCACTGTTCAGGGAACCTGTGGTTCAGTGTTGAGAATGCCAGATCTGAAAGCATGAAGGCCTGAATTTAAGTCCATCCTTATACCCTTATGAACTATATGATCCTAGGGAAGTTATGTATCCTGTTTTCTTAAATTTCCTCATCTGTAAAAAGGGGATGGTCATTACTTTTTAAAATTTTCCCATTTCTGTTGAAGGCACCACCATATATCCAATTACCAAATTTTGCAATGTAGAAATGATTTCTGATTTCATTCCTCAATTTCCCTATCCAATCAGCTGCTTATTCTTGCTAAATCTTTGTCCATAACACCTTTGCCATCTGCTTTCAGTAATAGCCTCTATTATAGTTCAGGGATTTATTATCTCTTGATTATTACATTAGCTTCTCAATCTATCTTCCTGTCTGTTGTCTTTGATCTTTCCAATTCATCATTTAAGTAGATATAATATTGCCAAAGCAAAAAGATAAAACAAAACAAAACAAAAAAAACATCCCTCAAAATCAAATGTAGAAAGGCAAAATTAGTAAATACATTTTTTCAGATCACCAAGCAATAAAAATTACAATCAACAAAAGGCCAGGGGAAAATAGACCAAAAATTAATTGGCAACAAAGTAATCTAATCCTAAAGAATAAATGGGTAGGGGCAGCTAGGTAGTGCAGTGGATACAGCACTAGTCCTGAAGTCAGGAGGATGTGAATTCAAATCTGATCTCAGACACTTAACACTTCCTAGCTGTGTGACCCTGGGGAACTCACTTAACCCCAATTGCCTCAGTTAAAAAAAATTAATGGGTAAAACAGCAAATCATGGACACAATCAATAATTTCATTCAGAGAATGACAATAATGATACAACATACCAAAATTTGTTGGATGCAGCCAAAGCAGTTCTTACAGGAAATTTTATATCTCTAGATAATGACTTGCATAAAATAGAGAAAGAAAACATCAATGAATTAGGCTTGCAGCTAAAATAGCTAGAAAAAGAACAAATTAAAAATCCCCAATTAAATGCCAAACTTGAAATTCTAAAAATAAAAGATAATACTAAAACTGAAAGTAAGAAAACTATAGAATTAATAAATAAAACTGAGTTGATTGTATGAAAAAAGCAATAAAATAGACACATCTTTAGTTAATTTGATTAGAAAAAGGAAAGAGGAAAATCAAATTGTTAGTCTCAGAAATGAAAAGGGAAAAATTTCCACCAAAGAGGAAGTTAGAACAATAATTAATAGTTATTTTGCACAACTTTATGTCAATAAATTTGATAAACTAAGTGAGATGGAGGAATACTTACAAAAATATAAATTGTCATGATAAGCAGAAATAAATTATTTAAAGAGCCCCATTTTAGAAAAAAGAACTAGAATAAATTATTCAACTCCCTAAGAAAATATCCCAAGAGCCAGGTGGATGTACATGTGAATTCTTCCAAATATTCAAAGAACAATTAATTCTAATATATAAACTATTTGAAAAAATAAGGAAAGAAGGGGTCCTACCAAATTATTTTTATGACACAACTTTGGTGCTGATAGCTAAAACAGGTAGAATGAAAACAGAGAAAGAAAACTATAGACCAATTTCCCTAATGAATATTGATGCAAAAATCTTAAATTAAATAATAGCAACAAGATTATAGAAAGTCATCCTCAGGATAATACACTATGACCAAGTAGGTTTTATACAGGAATGCAGGCCTGGTTCAATATTAGGAAAACTATCAGTGTAATGAACTATATCAAGGACAAAACTAACAAAAATCATATGATTATTTCAATAAATGCAGAAAAAGCATTTGATAACATCCAACACCCATTCCTATTAAAAACACCGGAGAATATAGGAATAAATGGGATTTTTCTTAAAATGATCAGTAGCATCTATTTAAAACCATCAGCAAGCATCATATGTAATGGGGACAAACTAGAACCATTCCCAATAAGATCAGGAATGAAACAAGGCTGCCCACTGATACCATTACTATTTAATATTGTCTTAAAAATGTTAGCTTTGGCAGCGAGAGAAGAAAAAGAGATCAAAGGAATTAGAGTAGGTAATGAGGAAACCAAATTATCCCTCTTTGCAGATGATTTGATGGTATACGTAGAGAACCCTAGAAAATCAACTAAAAAAACTAGTAGAAACAACAACTTAAGCAAAATTGCAGGATACAAAATAAATCCACAGAATTCATCAGCATTTGTTTATATTACCAACAAAGCACAGCAGCAAGAGATACAAAAAGAAATTCCATTCAAAATAACTGTCGATAGTATAAAATATTTGGGAATCTATCTGGCAAGGGAAAGTCAGGAACTATATGGATACAACTACAAAACATTTTCTATACAAATAAACTCAGTTCTAAAAACTGCAAAAATATAAAGTGCTCTGGGATAGGCTTAGCAAATACAATAAAAAAGATAATACTACCTAAATTACTTTACTTATTTAGTCCTATACCAATCAAACTCCCAAGAAATTATTTCACAAATCTAGAAAAAATAACAAAGGTCATCTGGAAGAACAAAAGATCAAGAATATTTTTTAGCTTTTTTTTTAAATTATTAAAACTTTTTATTTGCAAAACATATGTATGGGTAATTCTTCAACATTAACCCTTACAAAGGTTTCTGTTACAAAATTCCCCCTCCACTCCCTACCCCTCCCCTAGATGGCAGAAAATCCACTACATGTTAATTACATTAAAATACTTGACAAATTGAATATTTATATATATATTTCAACACTTATCACTGTTGTGCAAGAAAAATCATATTTACAAGAAAAAAATCAGAGAAAGAAACACAATGCAAGCAAACATTAATAGAGAGCAAGAAAATGTTATATTGTGGTCCCCATTTCATATCCCTCTCTCTGGGTGTATATGGCTTTCTTCACTGAACAATTTGAACTGTTTTGAAACATTTCATTGTTGAACAGAGCTATGTCCACCAGAAATGATCATCATATAGTATTATTGTTGCCATGTATAATTATCTCGTGGTTCTGCTCATTTCACTCAGCATCAGTCTATGTAAGTCTTTCCAGGCATCTCTGAAATCATCTTGCTGGTCGTTTCTCACTGAATAATATTCCATAACATCCATATACCATAATTTATTCAGCCATTCTCCAATTGATGGGCATTCATTCAGTTTCCAGTTTCTAGCCACTACAAAAAGAGCTGCCACAAACATTCTTACACATATGGAGCCCTTTCCTTCCTTTATGATTTCTTTGTGATATAAGCCCAATAGAAACACTGCTGGGACAAAGGGTATGCACAGTTTGATAACTTTTTGAGCATAGTTCCAAATTGCTCTCCAGAATGGCTGGATTCATTCACAGCTCCACCAACAATGCATCAGTGTCCCAGCTTTCCCACATCCCCTCCAGCATTCATCGTTATCTTTTCCTGTCATTTTAGCCAATCTGACAGGTGTGTAGTGGTACCTCAGAGTTGTCTGAATTTGCATTTCTATGATCAATAGTGATTTGGAGCACCTTTTCATATGACTACAAATAGTTTTAATTTCATCCTCTGAAAATTGTCTGTTCATATCCTTTGACCATTTATTGATTGGAGAATGGCTTGAATTCTTATAAAAATGAGACAATTCTCTATATATTTTAGAAATGAGGTCTTTATCAGAACCCTTAAATGTAAAGATGATTTCCCAATTTATTGCTTCCCTCCTAGACTTGACTGCATTGGTTTTGTTTATACAAAAACTTTTTAACTTAATATAGTCAAAATTATCTAGCTGGTGCTCAATAAGAGTTCCAGTTCTTCTTTGGACATAAATTTATTCCATCTCCACAGGTCTGAGAGGTAAACTATACTACTACGTTCCTCTAATTTACTTATGATATCACTCTTCACATCTAGATCATGAGCCCATTTAGATCTTAACTTGGTATGTAGTGTTAGGTGTGGGTCAAGCCCTAATTTCTTCCACACTAGCTTCCAATTTTCCCAGCAGTTTTTGCCGAATAGTGAGTACTTATCCCCAAAGCTGGGATCTTTGGGTTTATCAAACGCTAAATTGCTAAAGTTATTGCTTAGTTTGTCCTGTTATTCTATCCTATGTCACTGATCGACTACTCTATTTCTTAGCCAGTACCAAATGGTTTTGATGACCACTGATGTATAATATAGTTTTAGATATGGCGCAGCAAGGCCAACTTCATCAGCCTTTTTTTCATTAATTCCCTTGAAATTCTTGACCTTTTGTTCTTCAAAATGAATTTTGCTACTATTTTTTCTAGATCTGTAAAATAATTTCTTGGGAGTTTGATTGGTATGGCACTAAATAAGTAAATTAGTTTGGGTAGTATTGTCATTTTTATTATATTTGCTCGGCCTACCCATGAGCACTTGATGTTTTTTCCAATTGACTAGGTCTGACTTTATTTGTGTGGAAAGTGTTTTGTAGTTTATTTCGTTTACTTCCTGACTTTTCCTTGGCAGGTAGATTCCCAAATATTTTATACTATCTACAATTATTTTGAATGGAATTTCTTTTTTGTATCTCTTGCTGCTGAACTTCATTGGGAATATATAAAAATGCTGATGATTTATGTGGATTTATTTTGTATCCTGCAACTTTGCTAAAGTTGTGAATTGATTCTAGTAATTTTTTAGTCAAGTTTCTAGGGTTCTCTAAGTATACCATCATGTCATCTGCAATGGTTTCCTCATCACCTACTCTAATTCCTTTAATCTCTTTTTCTTCTCTTACTGCCAAAGCTAACATTTCTAAGACAATATTAAATAATAATGGTGACAGTGGGCAGCCTTGTTTCACTCCTGATCTCACTGGGAATGGTTCTAGTTTGACTCCATTACATATGATGCTTGCTGATGGTTTTAAGTAGATACTACTAATTATGTTAAGGAAAAGCCCATTTATTCCTATATTCTCCAGTGTTGTTAATAGGAATGGGTGTTGGATTTTATTGAATGCTTTTTCTGCATCTATGGAGATAATCATATGGTTTTTGTTAGTTTGGTTATTAATATAATTGATTATGCTGATAGTTTTCCTGATATTGATGCAGCCCTGTATTCCTGGTATAAATCCTACTTGGTCAAGATGTATTATCCTGGAGATAACTTTCTGTAATCTCATTGCTAAAATCTTATTTAAAATTTTTGCATCAATATTCATTAGGGAAATGCGTCTATAGTTTTCTTTCTCAGTTTTCACCCTACCTGGTTTAGCTATCAGCACCATATCTGTATCATAGAAGGAATTTGGTAGTATACCTTCTGTTCCTATTTTTTCAAATAGTTTGTATAGTATTGGAATTAATTTTTCTTTGAATGTTTGGTAGCATTCACATGTAAAACCATCTGGCCCTGGAGATTTTTTCTTAGGGAGTGGATTAATAGCTTGTTCTATTTCTTTTTATAAAATGGAGCTATTTAAATAAATCATTTCCTCTTCTGTTAACCTGGGCAATCTATATTTTTTGTAGATATTCCTCCATTTCATTTAATTATCAAATTTATTGGCATAAGATTAGGCAAAGTAACTCCTAATTATTACTCTAATTTCCTCTTCATTGGAAGAAAGCTCTCCCCTATCATTTTTGAGACTAACAATTTGATTTTCCTCTTTCCTTTTTCTAATCAAATTAACTAAAGGCTTATCTATTTTGTTGATTTTTTTTCATAAAACCAACTCTTACTTTTATTTATTAATTCAATGGTTTTCTTATTTTCAATTTTATCAATCTCCCCTTTTATTTTCAGAATTTCCAATTTGGTATTTAATTGAGGGTTTTTAATTTGCTCTTTTTCTAGCTTTTTAAATTGTAAGCTCAATTCATTGATCTGCTCTTTCTCTATTTTATGCAAGTAAGCCTCTAGAGATATAAAGTTACCCCTTATAACCACTTTGGCCGTATCCCACAAATTTTGGTATGTTGTCTCATTATTGTTGTTCTCCTGGATGAAATTATCGATTGTGTCTATAATTTGCTCTTTCACCCATTCATTCTTCAGGATTAGATTATTTAATTTCCAATTATCTTGTGCTCTATTTTCTCCTGGTCTTATAATACATGTGAGTTTTATTGCATCATGATATGAAAAAAGATGCATTTACTATTTCTGCTTTTCTGCATTTGATTTTGAGGTTTTTATGCCCTAACACATAATCAATTTTTGTATAAATTCCATGAATCCCTGAGGAAAAAAAAAGTATATTCCCTTCTATCTCCATTCAATTTCCTCCAGAGATCTATCATACCTAAGTTTTCTAACATTTTGTTTACCTCCCTAACTTCTTTCTTATTTATTTTGTGGTTTGATATATCTAATTTTGAGAGATCAAGGTTGAGATTCCCCACTAGTATAGTTTTGCTGCCTATTTCTCCTTGCATCTCTTTTAGTTTCTTTTCTAGGAATTTGCATGCTATACCGCTTGGTGCATATGTGTTTAGTATTGATACTGCTTCATTGTGCATGGTACCCTTCAGTAAAATATAGTTTCATTCCTTATCATTTTTAGTTAGATCTATTTTTGCTTTTACTTGATCTGAGATAAGGATTACTACCCCTGCTTTTTTTTTTTTTTGTTCACTTGAAGCAGAAAAAATTCTGCTCCAGCCCTTTGCCTTCACTCTGTATGTATCTCTATGTTTTAGATGTGTTTCTTGTAAACAACATATTGTAGGATTCTGGCTTTTGATCCAGTCTGCTATCTGTTTCCATTTTATGGGAAGAGTTCATTCCATTCACATTCACAGTTAAAATAACTATATCTGTATTTCCTGCCATCTTATTTACCCAAAGTTATGTTTTTCTCTTCCCTTTCCCCTTTCTCCCTTCACCCCTCCCCAGTATTTTGTTTTTGATGACCACCTCCCTCTAACAGTCCTCCCCCCTTTAGAACCTTTCCCTCTTTTTACACTTTTCCCCTATTTTTTTTTCTATTTTTCCTTCTATTACTCTATCCCTTTCTTTTCCTCCTTTCCCTCCTACTTCCCTATAAGGAGGGCCAAGATTTTCTTTGAAGCCAAATGTGTTTGATATACTCTTTTAGAGCTCAATCTAATGAAAGTAAGGTTTACACAATGCTCATTTCCCTCCCTTGTTTCTCTCAATTATATTAGATTTTCTGTGTCTTCATGAAATTTTACCTTATTTTACCTACTTTTTTTAAACTTTTTTTTACCTCCTTTCTCCTTTTTTTCCAGTATTTTATCCCTTCCACCTCTAATTTCTTTTCAAAGTAAAATCAGATTATACCCCCATTCTTTAAGGATACCCATAGTCGAAATATAATTCTCAAGAGTTCTTTCCTTTTTACCTTTTTATGATTCTTTTGAGTTCTGTGTTTGGAGGTCAAATTTTTTGTCCAGATCTGGTCTTTTCATTAGAAATAGATGAAATTCTCCTGATCATTGAATTACCATCTTCTTCCTTGGAAGATAATGCTCATTCTAGCTGCATAGGTTATTCTCGGATGTAATCCAAGTTCTTTTGCCTTTCGGAATATCTGATTCCAGGCCCTTCAATCCTTTAATGTGGAAGCTGACAGAACTTGTGTGACTCTAATTACAGTTTCCCGGTATTTGAATTGTTTCTTTCTAGCTGCTTGCAAACTCTTTTCCTTGGTGTGATAGTCCTGAAATTTGTCCACGATATTCCTTGGGGTTTTAATTTTGGGGTCTCTTTCAGGAGGTGATCGATGAATTCTTTTAATGGCGATTTTGCCTTCTGATTCTAAAACATCAGGGCAATTTTCTTTCATGATTTCCTGTAAGATAGCATCTAGGTTCTTTTTTTCATCGTGGCTTTCAGGGAGTCCAATAATCCTTAAATTGTCTCCTAGATCTGTTTTCCAAATCATTTGTTTTTCCTAGGAGATATTTCATATTTTCTTCTTTTTCTTTTTTTTTTGTTTTTGTTTGACTGATTCTTGAAGTCTTATTGAGTCATTCACTTCTATTTGTTTAATTTTAATTTTTAAAGTATTATTTCCTTCAGTTACCTTTTTTAGCTCCTTTTGAAACTGGCCAATTGAATTTTTAGGTTCATTGCATTCTTTTTCCATTTTGCCAATTTTATTTTTCAGTGAATTGTTGTCTTTTTCCAATTAACCATTTTTATTTTCCAGTGAATTGGTGATTTTTTCCATTTCACAAATTTTGTTTTCCAGTGAGTTGGTTAATTTTTCCAATTTATCAATTTTTTCAGTGAATTATCTTTTTCCAATTTACCATTTTTGTTTTCTAGTGAATTGGTGACTTTTTCCATGTCACCAATTTTGTTTTTCATATCTCTTTTGCAGGGCATTATATCCTTCTTGCATTGATCTCAATTCATTTCTCCATTTTTCTTCTAACTCTCTTTTGAGATTCTTTATGCAATCTTCCAGGTAAGCCTTCTGAAATGGGGAATAGCCTATGTCAGCCTTTGTGGATTCCTCTGGGGTTGCTTTCCCTTTAGGAACCTTAGGATCTGGGGTCTCCCCTTCTTTCTCTCCATAAAAGCTATCTATATTGAGAGCTCTCTAATGCCTTGTACTCATGTTTTAGAGTTTGTGGTCTGATTCAAGGAGGGGACCTGCAGCCATTTCAATTTGCCCTGTGGCAGTTAGCATAATTGACTTCCTGTGTGGGGCTGGTCAGGCTAGGTCCACCCTCTCAGCTGCTCTTTATCCACCCTTTACCAAAGGCAGATCTGCCAAAGCACTTGCCTGCAAGTACAGCAAAATGGCCCAAGCATCTCCCAGGGACTTCCTAGGTGCCTAAAATCCATCAAACTCTCTCCCAGCCCTCGTTTTCTGACTTTGCTGTGTGCTGGTCCCTGAGCAGGGGCAAGTGGCCGATCTCCTTCCCATCTGAAACAGACCTGCTTCGGAGTTCTTCCAAGGTAAATTTTTGATAGCAGTATGTTGTACTCCAAGTGTTTGATGGTGCCCTCACTCCAGAACCAGTTCAGAGGCTTAATTTGTTCTGGGTCTGAGGGAAAATCAGAGGAGCTCACAGAGAATGATGTCTGCAGTTTGACATCTTAGCTCTGCTCCCCACTGCATTGTTTCTGACCCACTCTGACTTTAATCTACCTTCATTTCTATCATCTCTCCTCTCTTCTCTTACCCCTTTTCCCTACTGTTTCTGCCCTCCCTTCTGTTCATGCCCTTCCTTTTCATTCCCCTTTCTTCTCCTACTTCCTTATAGGGCAAGATACCTTTATCCAACAGTGAATATGTTATTCCCTCTTAGAGCCAAAGTTGATGAGATTATGTTTCACACAATGCTCATTTCTCTCCTTTGTTTCCTTCTATTTTAACAGTTCTTTTGTGCCTCTCCCATTTCATCTCATAAAATTATCCCATTTGACCCCCCCCCTTCCTTTTCTCACAGTATAATACTTATTCTACCCCTTAACAACTTTTATTTTAATATCATCAGATAATAGTCTATTCACAACCCCATTTTCTGTCAATATATACTCCTCTAACTGCCCTAACAAAAGATACAGTTCTGAAGAGTTATATCATTTTCCTATGTAGGGATATAAACAGTTTAGCTTTTACATAATATTATTTTTTTCTTTTCTGTTTACCTTTCTATGCTTCTCTTGTTCTGTGTTTAGAGATCAAATTTTCTGTTTAATTCTGGTCTTTTCAATAGAAATTATGGCAGTTCCTTAATTCATTGAAGATCTGTCTCTTTTCCTGAAGATGATGTTCAGTCTTCCTGGGCAATTGATTCTTGGTTGTAATTCCAGTACTTTGTTTTCCAGAATAAGATATTCCAGGCTCTTCAATTCTTTATTGTAGAAGCTGCCAGATCCTGAACAATCCTGACTGTGGCTCCCCACACTTTTTTTCTGGCAGTTTGCAGTATTTTTAATTTGAGATTATAGTTCTGGAGTTTTGCCACAATGCTTCTTGTGATTTTTCTTGTGCAATTTCTTTCCAGATGTAATAGATGGATTTTTTCAATGACTGTTTTGTCTTCATTTCTGGTATAACAGGAAAGGATTTTTTTGATGATTTCTTGAAGAATGCTATTGTGGTTCATTATTTGCTCTTGGCCTTCAGGTAGAGCAATAATTATAAAATTGTTCCTCTTGGATCTATTTCTCAGTTCAGCTGTTTTTCCAATAAGATATTTTACATTTTCTTCTGATATTTTCTTTTTTTAGTTTGTTTGACTAATCGATATTTGATGTCTCATAGACTCATTAGCTAACATTTGCTTAGTTCTAATTTTTATATTTATGATATTCTTCAGTTAACTTTTGTTTCTTCTTCACTTTTACTTATCTGTAAAAAAATCAACTTTGTTCATTGGAGCATAAGCTCTTTTCAGACAAGGTTTGTTTATTTTCTCGATGCTAAGTATAAAATTATGAATTATAAGGTTCTTGAACAGACTTGAGTAGATAAGTGAAGAAATTTGTTCAGCTTTGCCCCCAAGAATAAAACTGTAAGTGATGCAAGTAGATAAGTTTGTTTTTGTGCATATTAGTTCAGGGTCAAAGAAATTTCTAACAATTAGTGCTACTGGAAAGTGGAATGGGATGTTTTAGGAACAAGTGAATGTTTCCTCCTTAAAAACTTCAAGCAAAAACTGAAAGACCACTTGTTGGGTGATATAGGAAAAACTGATAAACTGAATTACACTGGCTCTAAGACCCATTTCTCTAAGGTCTCTGGTCATACTCTTTCCTGAGGAATCTACCAGCTTTGCATATCCCAGGGTGAGGTAACATATAGCAACCTCCATCATTTATGCCTTGGTATGAAACAAGGACATAAGGACAGGTGAGAATATGAAGCCTGCGAAAAATCTAAAATAGCGGAAATTTGCTGAAGAGGGTAAAAAAACCCACAATACATAAAAGAGATATATGGACCAATTTCACTTATTTCACAAAGCCCTTTAAGCCTGGATCATGATCTATTCTCTTGTGAAAAAGAATCAGCTTCATTATTACATTAAAACATGCCAGGTGTGGTAGAAAGCCCTGTATCTCCTAGCCAAAAACGAGAAAGAGTTTATAGTGAATGAATGCTAACTTACTCAGCTGAGAATACTCTTCTGACAAGACTGATATACATATCTACTGCTTTATATTCAAACCTGTTCATCTCCACAGTACCTAGGGATGTACTCACTTGCTTGCCAAAACACACACACAAACAATAGCAAAATAACTTTCCTGAATCCCTGCAGTAATTTATAAAAATACTTCCACTGAAAGACTACTTTCAGAACTGTCAATGAAGAGGGAGGGAAAAGTTGTTTTCTCTGTACAGAGATGCATTTCTTGTTGTTGTTCAGTCACATTAAAATCTTTGATATCCCTTTTGGGGTTTTCTTGGCAAAGGTACTGGAATGTTTGCCATTTCCTTCTCCAGCTCATTTTACAGATGAGGAAACTGAGCTAACATGGGGAAGTGACTTGCTTAGATATACATAGCTAGTAAGTGTCTTAGGCCCAATAAATTCCAGCCCCACTCTATCCATTCCAGCACCTAGCTTCCTACATTTTCACCTAATATTTACCAAATTATGAAAAATCCTCATTTGTTTGAATTTTAATTGCTCCTTCAAGAAGCAATATTCTAGGTGAGAGTCCTTCCTTCACAGATGCAGACCTCAGCTATTCCTTATTAGATTAACTTTATTGTTATTCTAGCTATAAATAGCTTAAAAAGCTAAAAAAAATCTTTAACTAGTCTTCACTTTTAGAGATGAGATTTTCCAGAATTATCTATCAAGATTTTTCTTGTAATTTGTTCCTGAGCCTAGTTTTAAAACTTTTACACATTTGTAGATCCATCACAATATTTGCTCAACTACCATAGATATCTTTTTTTGTTTTTCTTTTCTTTTCTTTTCTTTTCTTTTCTTTTCTTTTCTTTTCTTTTTTTTTCTTTTTGGTCTAGGACCAATTAGGCATTGAAGAAAATAAATATATTTTCCTTTCATTTTCTTTCCTCTCTTCTCCTAGTCCTATTTCTTTACATAGAAATGTCTCAAAAACTTTAGGCCAGGCATCAGTCTCTCTTCCCCTAATTGTTGTTTTCACTAAATTAAACATGATGAATTTCTTACCATTCTGGTTGTTCCCTTAGTATTGTACAAAGAATTCCAGATGTGGTCAGGACAGAGTAGAAGACAATAGGACTCTAATGTTTTTGCATCAATATTCATTAGGGAAATTGGTCTATAATTTTCTTTCTCTGTTTTGACCTATCTGATTTAGGTATCAGCACCATATCTATATCATAAAAGGCATTTGGTAGCTCTCCTTCTTTCCCTATTTTTGTTCAAATAGTTTGCATGATATTTGAATTAATTGTTCTTTAAATGTTTGGTAGAATTCTCATGTAAACCCATCTGGTCCTGGGGATTTTTTCTTAGGGAGTTGATTAATAGCTTGTTCTATTTATTTTTCTAAAATGGTACTATTTAAGTAATTTATTTCCTCTTCTGTTAATCTGGGAAATCTTAATTTTTGTAGGTATTCTTCCATTTCACTTAGATTATCAGAGTTTTTGACACATTTGGCCAAAATAACTCCTAATTATTGCTCTAATTTAATCTTCATTAATGGAAAGTGCTCCCTTTTCATTTTTGAGACTAACAATTTGATTTTCTTCTTTCCTTTTAGTAATCAAATTAACTAAAAGTTTTTCTATTTTTTTTTCATGAAAACAATTCAGTTTTATTTATTAGTTCAATATTTTCTTTCAATTTTATTAATCTCCCCTTTTATTTTCAGAATTCCAAATTTGGTATTTAATTGGGGTAATTTAATTTGGTATTAAATTGGTATTTAATTTATTTTTTTCTTTTTCTAGCTTTCCTAGTTGCAAGCCCAATTCAATGATCTTCTATTTTTTTATACAAATATGTATGCAGAAATATAAAATTTCTTCCTATAACTGTTTTGGCTGAATTCTACAAATTTTGGTTTGTTGCCCCATTTTTTCATTCTCTTGGATGAAATTATTGATTGTTTCTATGGTTTGTTGTTTCACCCACTCATTCTTTAGGATAGGTTCTATGTACTATGTAGAGGTTTGAGAAAAAAATGTGTATTCCTTTCTGTCTCCATTCAATTTTCTCCAAAGTTCTATCATACCTAACTTTTCTAGCATTCTATTTACCTCCTTAACATCTTTCTTATTTATTTTGTGGTTCAATTTATCTAATTGTTAGAGAGCAAGGTTGAGATCTCCCACGAATATAATTTTGCTGTCTAATTCTTCTTGTAGCTCTCTTAACTTCTCTAGGAATTTGATGCTATACCACTTGGTACATATATATTTCATGTTAATATTACTTCATTATCTATGGTATCTTTAAGTTGGATGTAGTTTCCTTCCTTATCTCTTTTAATTAGATGTAGTTTTGCTTTTACTTGATCTGAAATCAGTATTGCTAACCCTGCTTTTACAAATTCAACTGAAGCATAATAGATTCTGCTCCAGCCTTTTACCTTTACTTGAAATGTATCACTCTGTTTTCAATATATTTCTTGTAAACAACAAATTGTAGGACTCTGGCTTTTAATGCAGTCTGCTATCTGCTTCTGTTTTATGGGAGAATTCATCCTGTTCACATTCATCATTAAAATTACTAACTCTATTTCCTGTGATCTTGTTTTGCCCCCAGTTATACTTTTCTCTTTTCTTTCCCCCTTTCTCTATTCCCTGGGATTTTGTCACTGATGACTCCCTCCCTCAAACAGCTCTCCCTTTTTGCAGCCTCCCCACTTTCTTATATGTTTTCCCTTCAGTTTTTGTTCTCCCTTCTATTAGCCTCACTGTTTCCTTTCCCCTTCCCCCCACCCTACTTCTCTATAGGGTAAGACAAACTTTTCTGTGAAGCTAAATGTGTCTGATATTCTCTTTGAGCCAAATCTGATGAAAGTAAGATTTATGCAATGTTCATCCCCTTTCCTTCTTTCCCTCAATTGTAACAGATCTTTTTAAAAATCTCTTCATGAGATGTAATTTACCCCATTTTAACTTCATTTCCCTCTTCTTCCAGTAGAATCAGCATTCTTCCTCCAGTTTCTTTTTTATATATCAAAATAGAATCAAATTATACTTGCACTCTCTATGAATACCCATAACAGAGATACAAATCTCAAGAGTCAAACATATCATCTTCCCATATTAGACTATAAGCTTTTTAAGTTTTTTTTTTAATTCTTCTTTCCTTTTTTGCCTTTTTATGCTTCCCCAAGTTCTGTATTTGAAGATCAGATTTTCTATTCAGCTCTGGTCTTTTCATCAGAAATAAAAGAATTTCACCTGTTTCATTGAATGCTCATGTTCATCCCTGAAAGATGATGCTCATTTTTGCTGGATAGTTGATTCTTGGCTGCAATCCAATTCTGTTTACCTTTTGGAATATCAGATTCCATGCCCTTCAATTCTTTAAATTGGGAGTTGCTAGGTACTGGGTAATTCTGATTGTGGTTCCTTAAAATTTTAATTGTTTCCTTCTGGCTGCTTGTAATATTTTCTTTTTGATCTGATAATGATGAAATTAGCTAGGATGTTCCAAGGAGTTTTCATTTTAGGGTCTCTTTCAGGAAATGATCAGTGATTTTTTTCAATGGCTATTTTACCCTCTTGTTCTAGGAAATCATGTCAGTTTTCCTTGATGATTTCCTGAAAGATCAACATGTTTTTCAGGAAGTCCAATAATTCTTAGATTGTCTCTCCTATATCTAATTTCCATATCAAGAGGTATTTTATATTTTCTTCTATTTTTTCATTTTTTAAACTTTTGTTTGACTGATTCTTGAAGTCTCACTCAATCACTCACTTTCATTTGTTCTGTTCTAATTTTTGGTTAATTATTTTCTTCAGTTAGTTTTTTGATTTCCTTTTGCATTTGGCCAATTGAACTTTCAAATGAGGTGTTCTATTCATTGCATTTTGTCCACTTCACAGATTCTGTTTGTATCTATTTTGTAAGGAATTATATGCTTTGTTCCATTTCTTCAAATCTGTTTTTAAGGAGTTTTTTTTCAAATAATTTCTGTTTTTCCTTTTCAAAACTTTCTTGCAAAGATCTCATTTTCTTTTCCCATTTTCTTCTCACTTTCTTTTAAGATCTTTTTTGATTTCTTCCAAGAGAACCTTGTGAAATAAGCACCAACTAATATCGCCCTTTGGGTCTCTTCTGGAGATGATTTGCCTTTTAGGAACCTCAGGGTTTGAGTGTTTTCTTCTCCTTCTCCATAAAAAAACTATCTATGGTTAGAATTCTTTTTGCTTTTTTGCTCATTTTTAAAGGTTGAGATCTACTCTTAAGACAATGGGGTGACAGCCATTTTAGTTTGCCTTGGACTGACTGACTTCCTGTGCTGGGTAGGCATGGCCAGGTTCCACATTTTTCTGAGGATTCAGGAACTCAATATTTGCCTTTTGTATTTGCTTTCAGTGTCTCAAGGTGTTTCTATAGCAAATCTGCTGAACCACTGGTTGGTAATCAGGACGGAGTAGCTTAGAAGGTGTGCAGGAAATTCCCTGGTGCTTGCATGCTGCAAAGCCCTGGCTGCATCCCCAGCTCCTTACACTGTGTATGGCCTCAGCAACCTCTCCCCCGTGTAATTGAAAGACACCTCTTCTGAATTTCTTTCAAAGTATCTTCTTGACCCACACCTAATACCACATACCAAATAAGATCTAAATGGGTTCATGATTTAGACATAAAGAGTGATATGATAAGCAAATTGAAGGAACATAGGATAGTTTACCTCTCAGACCTGTGGAGAAGGAAGGAATTTGTGTCCAAAGAAGTACTGAAACTCTTAATTGAATAGCAGATAGATAATTCTGACTATATTGAGTTAAAAAGTTTTTGTACAGACAAAACTAATGCAGACAAGAGTAGAAGGGAAGCAATAAATTGGGAAATCATCTTTAAATTTAATGGTTCTGATAAAGGCCTCATTTCTAAAATATATAGAGAATTGTCTCATATTTATAAGAATTCAAGCCACTCTCCAATAGATAAATGTTCAAATGATATGGAAACAATTTTCACATGATGAAATTAAAACTATTTCTTGTCATATGAAAAGGTGCTCCAAATAACTATTTATCAGAAAAATGCAAATTAAGACAACTCTGAGGTACCACTACACACCTGTCAGATTGACTAAAATAATAGGAAAAGATAATGATGAATGTTGGAGGGGATGTGGGAAAACTGGGAGACTGATACATTGTTGGTGGAACTGTGAATGGATCCAACCATTCTGGAGAGCAATTTGGAACTACGCTCAAAAAGTTATCAAACTGTGCATACTCTTTGAAGCAGCAGTGTTTCTATTGGGCCTATATCCCAAAGAGATCTTAAAGGAAGGAAAGGGACCCTCATATCCAAAAATGTTTGTGGCAGCCCTTTTTGTAGTGGCTAGAAACTGGAAACTGAATGGACCCCCATCAATTGGAAAATGGCTGAATAAATTATGCTATATAAATATCATGAGATATTATTGTTTTGTAAGGAATGACTAGCAGGATAATTTCAGAGAAGCCTGGAGAGATTTGCATGAACCGATGTTGAGTGAAATGAGCAGAACCAGGAGATCATTATACATGGCAACAACATGATTATATGATAATCAATTCTGTGACTCTCTTCAACAATGAGATGTTTCAAACCAGTTCCAATTGTTCAGTAATGAAGAAAGCCATATATACCCAGAGAGAGGGATATGAATGTGGACCACAATATAAAATTTTCATGCTCTCTATTGATGTTTGCTTGCATTATGTTTCCCTTCTCAATTTTTTTCTTGTATATCTGATTTTTCTTGCACAGCAAGTTAACTGTAAAAAATATGTATACACATATTTGATTTATCAAGTATTTTAACATAATTAACATGTAGTAGACTTCCTGCCATCTAGGGGAGAGGTGGGGACTAGGGCGGGAAAAATTTGTAAAAGAAAGCTTTTCAAGGATCAACGTTGAAAAATTACCCATGCATGTGTTTTGCAAATAAAAAGCAAATTTTTTTTGCAAATAAAATGAAAAAAAAAGTATCTTCTTATGGAAATCTGTTATACTCCAAATATTTGTTGGTTCTGTCACTCCAAAACCAATTCAAAGGCTTGATCTGGTATTGATCTGGGGGACACTAGAAGGAGCTCAGAAAAAGACATATCTACTCTCTGCCATCTTGGCTTCACCTCCAACTCTCATGTTTTTAATCTAGAAGGTTGAATCTTTTTTATTGCCTTCTAGGGTCAAATTACCTTGACAGCCATATTTCTCTGTTGACTCACATTGTTCTTACAGGTCATTAAAACTCTGTGACCTTTTTCAAATGAATGGCTTTTTGGTTCTGCTTCCGACAGCTTATTCTTCTGATGATTTGAAAAAATAAACAAACAAACAAAAAACCTCATGTATGATTTTTACAGTCAACCTTAAAAAATGTCATTGAATTCAATTTAACTCATTGTTCCTACTTTTTAGAGCTTTTTGATCCTCATTGTCCTACAGTATATTAACTTTATCAGTAACTTTATAACATCTGCAAATTAGATAATTATGCTACCTATGACTTTATATGTCATGTTTTTCTCAAACATCTAAGTAACCACTGAATATGCTATCTTCATTATAGAGCTATTCCCTCCCATGACATAAATATCAGTCATCCACTTTCTACCCATCATGGATAGAACTTGCCCATATCCTCCTCTTAATTTATCATAAGATTTGTATTTTACATTCTCTATGCCTTCCTCTTCTCTCTTGGCATTGAAAGGATGTCAGTGAAGTACAAATTTCTACCCAAACAGTTATCTCTTTTTTCTATCATCAGATCATCAAACATTTTTTCCACTTCTGAATTTCTTTGATAGTATATTGTAGTCTATTCCAAATTTATAATTATTTCTTTATAATGAATTGTAACCAGCTTATACCTACTATTCATCTCTCTATGGTCCAGAGGGTGATATTTAATTTTCAATTTTAAAAACTATATTTTTTCTGCTCCATGTCTCGCAGATGCATAGCCATATTATTGGACAAGTTATTGAACCCCATTGTATTTCAGCTTCTTCATGTATACTTAATATACTTAATTTCTTCTAAAGTTATTTCTCACTCTAAATCTGTGATCCTTTGCTCCCATCTAAGCCCATGCCAGAAAGAGGCTACTGTGGCTAGCTGTACTTAGTCGTAATCACATTTATCTCAATCACCTTCTTGCTGTGTGTCAGAATGTCATGTGAATCCCCACCTCACCCTATACCTTTCATAGTAAAAAGAATAATCTAATGAATACTTTTGATTCTCAAAAGAGCATGCCAATGGACTCTTCTATGATCCATTTCCATCACTGTTTCCAGAAAAGAAACGAAATACCTCTCTCTTCCATCATTACTTTATGTATGTACACTTTAATACGTAAATAACTTGAGTAGAGATTTTCTTGACTTTTTTCTTTGTATCCAGTTCATAAGAAATTGTTTTTCACTCATTTGTTTATTAATTGATATATGCAATGATATATTAGCAAATATGTGTATATGTAATATTAGTTAAAATATGTCTTTCCGTGAGAAAATCAATGTTAGGAAGCACAAAGTCATGAAAGAAGATGATTAAAAAAAAACAAGTTAGATACAGGGATACCCAACAAAAGCCATATATACTTACATACAACCTAAAAGTAAATACACTTTCATTTGACTATGATCTACTTGAGAGCAGGAATTGTCTTATGCCTTTCTTTGCAGCCACAGCTGCCATAGCACTTACTGGAGTGTCTGAAACTTATTACTTGCTCAAATCATTGTCTAGCTGCCAAAAGTTCTACTCGTTTAATGGAATGTATTCTTCATTAAGAATCAGAAATCTGGGTTACAATTCTGCCTTTGTTACTGCTTATGTGATCTCAGGCAAGTTAGTCCTTGTTAGTCGTCAGTTTTTTCATCTATATGAGTTTAACCTTAACAGTCTCTGAGGTCACTTCCAAATTTAGATCTGTGATTCTCTAAATATTGAATAGGTATAAAGTTCTCTGTATTTTATGGAATAGAGCAAGACTCAGAATGTTCTCTAGGGATAGAATTCTTGTCTCCTATTCAGTTTGAACTTTCATATACTCACATTACCCTTTTGAACCCCAACTGGTTCTATGTACATATATATGGAAAACAATGTTGATATCTTGTTGTTACTAATCCACCAGATTTTCTGTTATTAGCAAAACACTTTTTCCCTCAAGCCTATTTACAAAACATTATTTTAATCTTTTGTCCGTATTCCAGTCCCAAACATAAATAGTTGGAGGTGGGGAAGATGATGGAAAAGTTTAGCATCTGTCTCTCTGTACTATTGTTAAAAGCTTTGCTTTGCAACACCTAGGAGTATAGAACAGAAGGAAAATAGAACCCCATTAGTGTCTAACAATGCACCAAGCTGCCTGGTTAAAGAAAAAATAACACAGTAACAATTATATTGAAAAAGATAAAGAGGAAAAGGACTTCACATTTTAAATTTTAATTTAACTGAAGATGTTTGGTTTTGGGTATGTATATGTGTGTGTATGTTTACACACATATATACATATATACATATGTTTATATACCATGCTGTTACTTTGAATGTAGAGAAGAAAATACCAGTGATTAAAAGTACCTTTGTGGAAAGTCAAGGCAAGGTTTAGTACATCAATAAGCATGGCACATAATTAAAACAATTCAAAATACCCAGCATGTGTCCCTGATAGGGGGCAGTAAAAGATCTTTGAGGAACTGAGGTGCTTGGAAAATACTGAGCATATTTTAACATCAATCTCTTTTATTTTTTAAAGCTTTTATCCAATTCCTTTATATCAATATAAGAAAAAAAATCTTATATTGTTGCCTTCAGGTACAGTTGTTGGAAGAAAATAAGATGGAATTACCATTACTTCCTCTTTTCAGGTCCTGGAGAACAGCCTACTACACTGGACTAAGAGTAAGAAAACATGTTCAAGACTGGCACTTAATTGGGGAACCTTAAGTATGAGTTAATTGCCCCCTCCCATCAGAAAATTTAAAGCTTAAATCCTAGAGCTTTTCTCCTTTTCAGCAAAAGGAATAGCAAAAAGTTTTCTTCATTCAATGACTCTAATTCCTCTCTGTTCATTTTCTCAAAGCTATATAATCTGACTTTAGCTTTATCACTTAACAAAAATTTCTCTAAGTAAACAAGTCAATTCATCTAGTGTTTATTAAGTACCTACTATTTATTAGATGTATTAAGAACTGGGCATTCAAACAAAGGGAAAGCCACCACTTGGTCTCAATGAACTTACTATTCCATGATGAGAAGATCACCTGAAAACAACTATGGTGTTCTGTGGATGGAGTCAAGATGGCTGAGTAAAGTCAGGAACTGCCTGAGCTTTCCCAATTTTTTCAAAATCTACATGAAACTAAGACTATGAACAGAGTCTAAGGGAATGAAACCATTCTTCACCTCAAAATAGACTGAAAAACTTCAAGAAAGGTCAGTCTCACTGGGGTGCAAAGGATGTTCAGCCCAGGTCAGATAGATTCTGGGAAAGTCAGTGAGAGGGTTTTAGTCACAGCAAATAATCAACTAATACCCTCAGTCCTGGCTCAGTAGAGAAACAAATCAGTGGGGCAGCTTCCAGTCCCAGTTCAGAAGGCAAACCCTGAGAAACCAAGCTGTTTCCTGAACATAGCAGGGAAAGATAACCCCTACATACACAAGGGATCTTGTCCTCAAAGCCAAGACTCAGAGGTGCATAGAAAGCTTGGGAAAGTGCCTCCTTTACCCCAGGACAAGGGCTTCACCTTAAAAATAAAAAAATAAAAATAAAAAAGAGGAAATATCAAAAGAAAGAAAAGAAAATGAGCAAGAAACAGAAAAGAACATTGACCATAGAAAACTACTCTGTGACAAGGTAGACCAAAACACAAACTCAGGAGAGGACAGAATGTTCACAAAATGGAAAAAGAGATACAAAAGATAATTGAAGAAAATCACACATTATAAACTGGAACAAGGCAAATGGAAGCTAATGACTTTGTGAGACAACACAAATCAGTTAAACAAAGTAAAAATAATGAAAAAAGAAAGAAAATGTGAAATACCTTATTGGTGAAAAAGTTAATCTGGTAAATAGATCCAGAAGAGACAATCTCAAAATTATAGGCCTATCTAGGCTGAGCTAATATAATAAAAATGATAATACCACCTAAATTAATTTTATTCAGTACCATACCAATCAAACTCCAAAGAAATTATTTTACAGATCTAGGAAAAAATAACAAAGTTCATCTTTCAATTAATGAAAAAGAGAATGAAAATGAAGGTGGCTTAGCTGTGCAAGATACAAATATATATATATATATATATATATATATATATATTACAAAGCAGCAGTCATCAAAACCCTTTGGTACTGGCTAAGAAATTGAGTAGTCAAACAGTAGAATAGATTAGGTTCACAAGATAAAATAATCAATGACTAATTATCTAGTGTTTGAAAAATCTAAAACCCCAAGATTTAGGGATAAAAACTCACTATTTGACTAAAATGGCTGGGAAAATTGGAAACTAGTATGGCAGAAACTAGGCTTTGGCCCACACTTAACAACCTGTAGCAAGATAAGGGCAAAATGGGATCATGATTTAGACATAAAGAATGATATTATAAGCAATTCGGAAGAACAAAGTATAGTTTACCTCTCAGATCTCTAGAGAAGAAAGGAATTTGTGGCCAAAGAAGAGTTTGAAATCATTATTGAACAAAAAAATAGATAATTCTGATTATATTAAGAAAAAAAATTTTGTACTAAGAAAACTAATGCAGACAAGATTAGAAGGGAGGCAAACTGGGAAAACATTTTTACATGTAAAGGTTCTAATAAAGACCTCTCTAAACTACATAAGAATTGACTCAAATTTATAAGAATTCAAGCCATTCTCCATTTGATAAATGAACAAAGGATATGAACAGACAATTTTCAGATGAAGAAATTAAAACCATTTCTAGTCATATGAAAAAGTGCTTAAATAATTATTGATTAGAGAAATGCAAATTTAGACATCTCTAAGGTACTATTGAATACCTCTCAGATTGGCTAAGATGACAGGAAAAAAACAATGATGAATGCTGGAGGGGTTGTGGGAAAACTGGGACACTGATACATTGTTGGTGGAGTTGTGAAGTGATCCAACCATTCTGGAGAACAATTTGGAACTATGCCCAAAGGACTATCAAACTGTGCATACCCTTTGATCCAGCAATTTTTCTATTGAGCTTATATTTCAAAGGGATCTTAAAGACAGGAAAAGGACCAAAATGTGCAAAAAGGTTTGTGGTAGCCTTTTTGTAGTGGCAAGAAACTGGAAAGTGAGGGGATACCCATCAGTTGGAGAGTGGCTGAATAAATTATGATATATGAATGTTATAGAATATTATAGTTCTTCAAGAAATGATCAGTAGAATGATTTCAGAGAGGCCTCTAGAGACTTACATGAACTCATGCTAAATGAAATGAACACAATCATGATATCATTGTACACAGAAACAAGATTATTCAATGATTAATTCTGATGGGCATGGTTCTTTTCAACAATGCAATGATTCAGACCACTTCCAATGATCTTGTGATTAAGAGAGCCATCTACACTCAGAGAGAGGACTGTGGGAACTGAGTATGGATCACAATATAGCATTTTAACTCTTTTTGTTGTTGTTTGCTTGCATTTTATTTTCTTTCTCATTTTTCCCTTTTTGATTTGATTTTTCTTCACAGAAAAAATAGTTGTATAAATATGTATGCATATATTGGATTTAACATGTTTGTTTTTTAATTTGAATTTAATATTTTAAAAATATATCTAAGACTACCTGAAGACCATAATTCAAAAAAAGAGCCTGGTTAATATTTTATAAGAGGTCATTAAGGAAAACTGCCCCAATATTCTAGAAACAGAAGGAAAAATACTGTTTGAAAGAATATATCAATCACCTCTGGAAAGAAATCTCCTAAGGAAAACCTCAAGAAACATTGTTACAAAATTCCAAACTATAATCTCAAGCAAAAATGCTGCAAGCTGCTGGAGAAAAGCAATTCAAATATCAAACATCAAGGAGCAACAATCAGGATTACCAGAGTCTGGAAGCTTCTACAATAAAAGATTAAAGGTCCTAAAATACTATACTAGGGGTTACAACCAAGAATTAACTACCCAGTGAAAATCAGTGTCAGCTTTCAGGAGATGGAGCTTGAGTGATATAAGTGACTTTCAGTCATTTCTATTGAAAAAAAGCAGAACTAAATAGAAAATTTAATCTACAAAAACACAGGTCTCAAGAGACTCATAAAACAGTAAATAGGAGTAAATATATATTTAAAGGTTAAACTGTTTATATTCCTAGATAGGAAAACAATATCTAATTCTTGAGAACTGTGTTTGACACTGGAACAGACAAAGGAGAACTTCACATGGACTGAAGGTGTGATTGTGAATGTACTCTGATGTGATAACATCAAAGAAAAAGACATTAAGGAGTGGAAAAATATCTGTACTGGAAAAAACAAAAGGCAAGGTAAAGGGGGCAATTAGTTCACACCAAGGGGCTCAAAAGAGCTACTACAATTGAGGGGGAGAAAGGGAGGAGGATAAGCATTGTCTGAAGTTTGATCTCATCAGCTATGGCTCTAAGGAGAAATAACTTAATTATTCAGTTGATTTTAGAAATATATTTAATCCTATAAAGAAGTTGGAGGAGAAAGAGGAAAAGAAAAGGGAGGGACAGGATAGGAGCCAGGGCAGAAACACTAGAAAAAAAATGTTAAGAGAAGGGGGGAAGATAAGGTAGTGGGTAGAGTGGGTTTAAAAAAAAAAAAAGCCCTACTAAAAGAAAGACAGAAGGGTGATCGGAGATAAGGTAGTGGATGGGGTAGGTAAAAAGCACTTCCCCCCTCCAGTTATCTTATAATGAATTTGTATGTATACACCCATAATTTACATATACACATAGAGGCATATATACATACATGTACATGTTTATACACCACATTTCCTTTTTCTATTGTGTCACCCTGAAATCTTTCTAATTCCTTGCTCTGATGTTCCACATAACCTATGTGGTAAACCAGGCAAATCTTATTTTATGGAAGAAGAGAATCAAAGAGCTCTCTAGACACATATTGTATTTTTTTTTTCCTGTAGCAAAGCATTAAATCACCAGAAAAAGGAGCTGAACAAGCAATTTAATAGAAATAAACATCAACACACCCAATTCTAAATGGATATGCATAAGATATTATTGAATGTATTTATTAAATGTATCCTTGTGAGAAGTTGATAAAAAAAGAGTCTTACCGAAGAAGTCATGCACTGAAGGGAGGGAATGCCCAAATAAATATTTTCCTCGATTGAACTCTCCATTGCAAAATACAATCCAATGTGTCCTAAAGTTTGGAATGGGACTTGAGTATGTATCACTCTTTCAAAATTGTGTGATAACCAAATGACCCTTTCAAGTCTAGAAGAAATAGAAATTCTAATAAACATTTTTTCCAAACATCATTAAAGTTCCAAAAAAATGTATTTGATAGCATTTTCTGGAGCATTAAAAGTGGAAGGAGGATTAGTGATGATCAAGTTCAATACCTTCATGTTTTACATGGTATTATTATGGCATAGACAGAGGATTTGCCCAATGGAATAAACACATGAAGGATTTTTTACTTCATCAATGAAGGGGAACTTCAACAGAGAATGAAACCTAATTTCAGTTTGTGATAAATTCTAGAGAATCCTTAGAGGTACTTACATCTTTGTGCCCAGAGCCACACAGCTAGTAAATGTATAAAACAGGACTTGAACTAAGGTCTTTTTGATCACTCAGCCCAGATGTCTTGTTGCTATATCATAATGTGTATATTATGATTTACCACTCCTATTGTAAAAGCATCTATATGCTTTACACAGAAGTTGGAATAGAGAATTTTTGCTTCATTAAATTAGCTGTCATTAATTTTTGAAGTAGTATGGCAATAGTGGAAAGAGCACAGTCTTTTTACAATGAAATCAAGTTTCAAATTAGCATATATATATTTGTATCCCAAATATGCATTATATCCAAATCTGAATTTAAAACCCTTTATCAAGACAAAGATCTCTCTTTCTCCCCCTTCCTCTCCATCTTTCTGTCTCTGTCTGTCTTTCTCTGTGTCTCTTTGTGTATCTCTCTGTGTCTCTGTGTCTCTGTCTCTTTGTGTATCTCTCTCTGCCTCTATCTCTCTCTTTGGGTCTATCTCTCTTTTCCTCTCTCTTTCTCTCTCTCTCTTTTTCTCTTTCTCTCTCTCTCTCTCTCTCTCACATACACACACACTGTCAAATGTTATGAAGAAAAAGGTAGAGATTGTGAGTAAATGGCACAATCCTCATTTATTTCATGCACCAAACACAAATGCCTCATTCCTTATATTCTATGCATTTTTTTTTCATTTTCATGAGGCTTTATAGCTAGGGTGAACAAAAACAAAAACAAAAACTTCAGGCATCAATTAGTTCAACCCCCTCATTTTGTCTATAAGAAATGGTAGATGCACAGATCTTTCTACACTCTACATATCCATCCCACCCACTTTTCCCCCTACCTCCAAAAACCACAGTGTTGAAAATACTTCTGAGAATTGCCATTTGAGAACTCCAGACAACGAGATTAGCTAGATATTTGGGGAAAAGCCTACCCTTAAATATCTTGAGATTAAGGAGAAATGAATTTAAAACAAAACAAAACAAAACAACAAAACAACTTTTTACTTCCTTAATTTTCTATTTTCATATTTGTTGGTTTTTACCTCTCTAGGTATTTTTGATGACTTGTATTGGTTGTGCAGTATCTTCCAATGGACATATTTTTACAAAATTGCATGACAACAACACAATTTCAATATCTAGCTGTGCTCATTTTAATAGGATATTACTGGCACAAGCCAAATACTGGATGAGGTAGCAGATCTTCTCTATGGCAAACAGTGCAGGCGAAAATGAGTGTAGTTTTCTCCATTCCAACACAGTTTTTAAAGTTCCTTTTCAGCCCCATGCTTCTGTGATTCTGTAATTCTATCCATTTAAATCACAGCATCTCTTCCCTAGAGGCGCCATGGCAACCCTATTAAATAATTCTCAAGGGGAAAAGAAGAAAAAAAGTTTTTTTTTATTGCTTATGATTTAAACCAAGACTGAAAAAATGTTTTAGAAACTTAAATTCCTTTAAATAAGAAAAAAAAAACATTGAATCTTAGCATTGAAAAGATCCTTAGATAGTATCAATTCCAATTCTTTATAAGAAAAATGATAACTAAATGCTAGAATGTTTAATTAAGTTAAACATTTATTACACTTCTACTATGAGCCAGTAATTATGTTAAGTACTAGTATGCAAAGAATTAAAGCACTTAAAAGTCCTTTGCCTCAAGAGGTTTCCATTCTACTTAGAAAAAGACTACATGTGTGCAGAGTAAATATGTTAGAAGTTTGTAGAATAATCAGGTTGGCTCAGGATCTCTTAAAAGGTTAGAGGGTAAGAAATCTAAGATGAACCTCAGAGATCAAATTGTTTAACTCTCTCATTTTGTTGAGAAGCAAAGACCCAGGGCAATCAAGGTTGTCAATATTATAAATGGAACTCTAACCATGGTACTCTACTCTAAGGAGTACCCTGGTTACTCTAAAGTGCCAGGGGTCATTTGACTGTACAAAGCTACCACTTATAATAATAGGGATCAGAAAAAGCCAATTACAAGAGGTAATACTTGAGGTAAGTATTGAATGGAGTTTGAAATTCTAAGAGATGGATATGAAGAGGAAGACAAATTGGAGTGAACAGAGATGAGCCATTCAGCAAGCTTGTGCAATGATGAAGAGCTGAATTACAATTATGATCATGTAAATAAAGCAAAACTTCAGATTTGAGGGATCTCATAAGCATAGGGTTGAGAAGATTTGACAATTAATTGTGTCAGTGGGGTAACACAGAAAGAAGAGCTCAACACAACACTTAGCTCAAGAGTCTCACTGATGAGAAGGAAGGTGATACTCTTGACAGAGAGAAGTTGAGAATGGGAAGACTTTGGAGAAAAGATGATGAGTTCTGATTTGTACATGTTGAGCTTGAAATGACTGTGGGATATCCAGCTTGAAATATCAAATAGGTAGTTAGGGAGACAGGCTTATAGTTTAGGGGGGAAAATAACAAGAACTGCAGATATAAATATACAGTTGTTTTGCATTCTGATTGTGACTGAGCACATGAAGATTGGGGAGATGATAGAAAGAACAGAGAAAAAAAAAAAAAGAAGAGGGTTTAGGACATAGCCGGGAAGTACAAAAATAATTAGTGTATAGAGCATGGATACCACAGAGCAAAAGAGACTGAGGAGAGATCAATCATAGGTGGAGAATCAAGCTGAGAAAAGAGAGCATATCCAGAGAAAGGGATGATTGACAATGCAGAACAAAGGAGTCCAGAAGAACAAAAGGCAAGTAAATGCATGTCATGTACCCTATTTAACTTGTAGACCACTAATATCACCAATTCTTTTACAAAACAATTTCATTCCAGTTATTTATCCTCCATTTTCTTCTCATCAAGTTGATTTCATTTTTATATTCAAATGTGAAACTGCATTTTTCCTACTGAACTTTATCTTATGACAATCAGACAATCACCCTAGCCTGTTGATGTATTTTCAGGGTGCTGAATTTGTCATCCATTCTAGAATTTTTCTTTTCATTAAAGGGTCATCAGCAAAGAACAAACCATGACAGATAGAAGGAGATGATTATGGGAGAATCTACTGCAGGAGACCTGAAAGAATAGGATCCATGGCAAAAGTAAGAGTGATCTTAGCGAGGGGAAGAGCTAGTACTTCTTCAGAAATGAAAGTAAAATGGAAGAGAATGAGGGCTAATGAAGAGAGAGTTCATGGAGAACAGCCTCTACTCTTTTTTTTTATTTTTTTTTTTTTAGTAAATATGAGAAGCTGTCTTAGGCTTAGAGGGAGGAATGGCATGGGAGTCTTTACCCATCTCAGTCTCAGTTCCAGGTTTACAAATTAGGGAGCATAATAGCACCTCTTTTATAGGGCTGTTATGATAATAGAATTTAATAATAATGATAATAACACAGTCAATATTTTTATAACTCTTCTAAGAACTAGGAACTATGCTAATTGCTTTTTAATAGTTTTTTTTCCAAATACATGTAAAAATAATTTTCAACATACATTTTTATGAAACTTTTTGTTCTAAATTTTTCTCCTTTCCTCCTTAATCTTTCACCTCTCCAAGACAGCAAACAATCTGATATAGGTTAAATATGTAAAATCCCTTTAAAACTTATCTCCATATTTGTGCTGTTGTGCAAGAAAAATTAGATGAAAAGGGAAAATAACATGAGAAAGAGAAACAGACAAACAAAAATGTGAACATACTATGCTTTGATCCACATTCAGTCTTCATAGTTCTCTTTCTGGATGTGATTAGCATTTTCCATCCCAAACTATGGAAATTCCATCGAATCATTTTATTGTTTAAAAGAGCCAAGTCCATCAAAATTCATCACATAATCTTTTTGTTACTGTGTACAGTGTTTTCCTGGTTCTGCTCACTTCACTTAGCATTAATTCATGTAGGTCTTTCCAGGCTTTTCTGAAATCAGCCTGCTCATTATTTCTTGTAGAATGATATTCCATTACTTTCATATAACTTATTCAACCATTCCCCAATTGATGGACATCCATTCAGTTTCCATTTTCTTTATACTAATTGCTTTACAATTATTATCTCTGATTTTTACAACAATCTTGGGAGATAGGTGTTATTATTATACCAAATTTACGTATGAAAAAATTGAAGCAAATAGAAATTGCGTGATTTGTCCAGTGTCGCATAGCTATGAAGTGCCTGAGACTGGAGTTGAATATAGGTCTTTGTGGATTTCAGGCATGGTGCTCTATCCACTTCACCACTTACCTGCTCATTGAAACAATTCTAGCTATCATTATCTATGATTAAATATTACTTAGATTATTGTCTAGAACTGGAAGGGAAATTGGGGATCATTCTAGTCCATTCCTCTTCATTTTGCAAGGAGAAAAAGAGAATATTGACTGCTCTGATGTGATAATTACTTTGCTTACTTACCTTGGTAGGTAATGGAATATTACTATTACATATACAAATGATGAACAAGCTGATTGTAGAAAGGTCTGGCAAGGTTTATATGAACTGCTCCTGAGCAAAACAAGCAGAATCAGAAATATATTGTACATAATAAGAGCAAGAATGTGTGATGATCAATTATGAAAGGATTGGTTCTTCTCAGTGGTTCAGTGATCCAAAGCAATCCCAATAGACTTTGGGAAAAAAATGCCATCTGCATCCAGAAAAAGAACTAAGGAGACTGAATGCAAATCAACACATGCTATGTTCACTTTTTTCTCTCCCCCATAGTTTTTCCCTTTTGCTCTGATTTTTCTCTCCCAACATAATTCATAAAGTAATTTGTATTAGAAATAAATAAACTTACTACAATTACAAAAAAAAAAAAAAGACTGGCCCCTTTTAACTCCAGCCCAGCTCTGCTTATTGCAATTAATCATTTAAACTCATTTGAGTTTCTAGTTTCTTATCTATATGTAAGAAATATTCTGACCTTAAAGTGGAGTTAGTAATTTTTTTTTCATCTTAGCAGTTTAGGGATATCCTTCAAAGATTGTGGGTTCAGTCTTCACTATTTTCCCATTAGTCAATAAATGTTTATAAGCACCTGCTGTGTGCCAGGCACTATGTTAAGTGTAAGTGCTCAAGTTGAAAAGGCAAAAATTCCCTGCTTTTAATGAGTTCTCAGTTTAATGCAGAATACAATATAAAATCAACTATGTACAAATAAAATATATACATGATGGATAAGAAATAGTCTATATTCTAAACACTAGAATTGAGAGAAAATTGGAATTTATTATAGATGGTCAAATTTTAGTTGGAAAATAAAGGCAACTAGACAAGCCAGGAAGTGGAGAGGAGGAGAGAGAAAATTCATGGTATGGAGACAGATGATGAAAATATCTACATTTGGGAGATAACTAGCATAAAGGTACCATGTACATGTGAGAGCAATAGCAAATAAGTGATTGTCACTTGGTTAGAGAGTGTGTACAGGATTTCTGAGGTCATAGTGTAACTTGAGTTTTCCCCCATGCTAAGTAAACCTTTTCTTTTCTAGACCATCCATTTTTTAAAGGAACTGTCATGCTTCTATATTATATCATATTGAAATTTCTACACTTAGAGCATATATTTCTAGCCATTTTCTTAAATGGAATGGAAAGAAATGGATGGCAAATCCTATATGTTTGGTGGAATATTAATTTCTCCTTTCTAATTCTGTTTACAACTCTTTTTTTATTTGAATAATGCACTCTCTTTACTGCATTTTCAAGTCTTTTAAGAATATCAGTAGGAAAAGCCCATAGTCTTTTTCAATTTCCAAAAGTCTTGTTGCTGTGAAATATGTAAACTAGAATATAGCATTTTTTCATTAGCTGAATTCATGTATGCTTAGCATGATGATGACCTTGAACCAAACTTCAATTTTATGAGAAGGCAGATGCTAATTCTAGAACTGAATCCCTACTTCAATCAAGTTTGGAGAGTGATTTTGTAGTTCAGAACTTGAGCTTTGTTTGTCTTTCCCTGACTCTATTCCCAAATATTCCTCTTCCTTCTACCTAAGAGGATATATGTAGCTTGGTAGATTAGGTAGGTATTTGAATGAAGATTAGCCAGATCAGTTGCAATGCAATGAACTAGATGCCAATAAATCTAATCCTTTGAATAACACTATTAAATGATGCTCTTGATCTTTCTAGTAAGCTAATGTTAATATTCATAGAATTTGAAATCTTTCTAATGAATTTGATAATGAAGGTATAAAGGCATAAAGGCATAAAAGGAATATGAGAGAGAACCACTTCAGAGACAGTTCTATATCACTTAACTGTGAAAGATTGCTATGAAAATTCAAAACAAACGAACATGTTAAAGCTCTTTTTTAGTAAAAATATACAGCTTCATGATATTTGGCTTCTGAAAGCACGTTATACTTTTTAGAATATCTTGATATTTTGACCAATATTTTATAAAATGTAAAACATAGCTCTTTATTTCTTTTTTTTATATTTCTTTTTATTTTTTTATTTTTTAAATTTTTTTTATTTTATTTGCATAACATATGTGTGGGTTATTCTTCAACAATAACCCTTACATAGCTTTCTGTTACAAATTTTTCCCCCCAACTCCCCACCCCTCCCCTAGATGGCAGGATATCCACTACATGTTAATTATGTTAAAATATTGATAGCTCTTTATTTCAACAAAATAAAATATTAAGCACAAGTCATTTAAATTAACGATGCAATCTTTTTAAAAGAGACATTTGTACTTAATAATAGTATGCCTTAGTGTCCCATTTAGTGAATATAACTTTAGGTTTTTGTTGGTCAAACTTCAAACGTTGACTTATTTGAAGTTGACTTTTAATAAAGAAAATAGAAACCACAGTACATACTGTACAAAGCCATTAACAGAATAGGTTTTTGCTATGAAGTCTGAGCTAAATACAGGGTATTGTCTGCTTTCAATGATTAGATGAATTATGGTTTTGAACCTAGAAAGAATAAAAAGTTTAATTCTCCTTTACAAATATTAGTAGAGGGTGAGAAAAATCTGTTATATAGTACTTGATGACTTTTATGGCAAATACTTATATATGTGTATGTGTATATCTATATCTATGTAATATTTTTTCTCTCTCTTTTTCCAAAAGCTTTATTCTGTGCAGCTCATTTATCAAATACTGCTACTGTAGCTAACTACAGTAAAAACTATGTGTTGTGCTGCAAAATATTGTCAACTTATTGTTTGATGGTAGGTTTACATTAAAGTCAGCCTGTGTCATTAAAGTGCTTTTTCTTTTGCATAAAGATTTATATCTTTCAAAGGTGTTGACAAATGAGTGTAAGTGGTTATTTTGTCTCTTCAGTGTTCAAAGTGATAACTGCTAAATACTGTACCCGATGTTTTTGTGATCTGTCTTTATCATCATATTTCTTTCAGCTTTTTGAATTTAAACTGACTTTACATAACAAAAATAAAAATGGAAGACAACTAAAAACAAAAGAGTATGTGGAAAGGAGTAAGTTTAAAGCTACAAAGGTAGAAGGAGGCAAAGACATGAAGGACTTCAAATGTGAAATGTATATATGCCCTTTATTCCACACACAGCTAAAACTATAGTTTAGGTCCTCATCAACTTTAGCTGGATATTTTCAACAGCCTCTTAACTTGTCTCCATGCTGCAAGCATTGCCCTCTCTAATTTATCCTCCACTCTGCTGCCAAGGAAATTTCTCAGCAATGTAGGTATGACAGTGCCATGTCCTATTAGCTCAATGAGCTCTATTATCTCCCTATTAATTCCATGATCAAAAATAAACTCCTTTATTTGTCATTTAAACACCTTTCAAAACTCTCCTCTTCCTCTGTCCAATTTTCTCATGCTTTATTTTGCTCCATGCACTCTAGAATTCAGCTGTACTGTTCAACTCCCAGTTCCTTACCATGACTCCCCATTATGCATCTTCAAGACTTTGTCCTGACTATCTTCCATATCTTCAAGTCCCAGAGTTTGCAAGAAATATCTCCATGTACTTGTGTTCCCATCTTACATTACTTACTATCCATTCTGTATTGATCTTTAACATGCTAGTGATTTATCAATTATCTCCTTAATTAGAACAAATGCTTTTTGAGGCCATCAACTGATAGTGCTTTTCTTGTATTCCCAGGACTTAGCACAGAATCTGATACAGAGTAAATGATTAATAGAGTCTTTTTAACTGTCTTTTAATCATGCATTTGTTCATGTGTGTATTTATGTATCACATCACATAATTCTTTTAAAAATCATTGCATGTGAGGAAATTAAATTTTTTTCTATATAATCATCTTCTGTGTTCTCTTGATGTCTTGAAGTTTCAACTGTTGATAATTGCAGAATTAATAATTAAAAAAAAACATACAAAATCCTGTGACACCTGGTTTCCTACCCCACAGCAGAGGAAATGCAATATACTAGCAGGGGAGAGAGCCTGCTAGAGGAAGGGAGTGGTAGACAAGAGTGGAAAGACAATTGGGGAAATGACAGCTGAGAGTTTACCATAATGGGGAAATACTAAAAAGACAAAAAATAAATCCCAACATTACTCCACAGTGGAATGTGGAGCAGATTTGCTCATCATTTCATTTTGAGTCTTTAAAAAAAAAAGACAAAGTTACATGTATAGAGTATAAGTTCCTTGAAGGCAGAGGATTTCTCACATTTGAAATGACAATTGGGGTTGTATTTCTCATCTATTACAGTGTTTGACATTATGCAAAAGGATCTTGATGGTTGATAGATTCCATATCCTTCAGGTAAGAAGACTCAAAAATGAGAGCTATACCCTGAGATTAGTAAATTACTCTGACTTATTTGTCTATATCAGGACACACTCTCTGCAAAAACTAGTCTGGAATAGGACTCCAAGTAATTCACTCCCTTCACCTTTCAAAGCACAAAAACATTTTTCTGTAACCTAAACAGGAAATATATACCAAATTTTTTAAACTCTCAGTGAGTTTTAACACCTTAATAATAATCACAATAATAGTGATTTGAAACATTATGCAGAATGTGTGGAGGGAAGGCAATCTTATTAATGGAGAGAGAATTCATAAGAATGAAAACATAGATTGAAAGTCTAAAATTTAAAGAATGTCTCTTCATACCAACACCATTTCAGATGTGCTAAGTTGGAAGTATCCTTGGATTCTATCGAGACCAACTCACTCTGAACAAGAACCCTCTCTATATCCTTCCTGGTAAATGATTATTCAATCCTTCACTTGAAAATTGTTAGTAAAAGGGAACACATTACCTTTAGAGACAGTCTAACCCACTTTGAGAGATCTTTTATTGTGATGATTTTGCAGGGTTGTGTAGTGATTGGTCTGGCTTCGTTCCTTTTTATGACTTTGTGTTAGAGTCTTAGGATTCTGTTTCTAGAAATATGTGATGACAAATAGGAACAGATGTTATATTTCTATCCAAAGAATGAACAGATATTTTGACTTTCTTATACCATTACATCATGAAGGATTTTTTTTAAACTTGATTATTAACCCATAGATGCAAGGTAGATATGATACCCACATGAGACAACTTGATCCTCTTTATTGACTTATTGGTTTGAGCAAAAAAACTCACCAAAAAAAAAAAAAACCCAAAACAGAAGCATGATATAACATTTTGATAAAGAGATTCAGGACCCTCTTCATATGGGCTGACATGTGGTCTCTGAATATAAGTATCAGTTCTTTGCCTCTATATTTCCTATGTTTAGGTTACAGGAAAATGTTTTTGTGCTTTGAAAGGTGAGGGGAGTGAATTAATTGGAGTCCTATTCCAGACTAGTTTTTGCAGAGAGTGTTTCCTGATGTAGACAACTAAGTCCAAATTAATTTACTAATCTCAGGGTAGTAGCAGGAAAATCAAGAGGAAGTAATAATGACTCATGCAGTATATATATATATATATATATTTTTTTTTGAGAAAGGAACCTGGAAAAGGTATTCCTTTGTAGCAAATTATTTAAGGTTGAACTCACTATACCCAAAGAATAACATGCTAGAGAAAAGAGTTTGTTCCCAAATGTTTTAGGAAAACTACTGGAAAAGTAGATTCTTGCTGTATCTCCATAATAAATGCCCTGTAATAAGACAAATTGTTGCTAATACACTGATTGAAATTTTGAATGATAATCAGTAGAGAACATTATAGTAAGAATACCAATTGATTAATAATTAATAATGGGAAGGACACAGTAGCATGGAAGATGGGCATGAAAGAATCAGAGAAAATTCTGATGTCTCTCAGGAGAGTTCCTAGAATGCTAAAAAAGTTGCAGTAGCCAGTCTTGCTCTGGAGGTTATCACACATCAGTGTGAGTATGAGTTCTTGGACTGCACTTATTTTTGGTTTTCTTTGACTTTTTCAAGTTGAACTCATTTTAGAGTTTTCAAAAATTCTCTACCATGCCCCTGCAGCAGGAAAAACCCCTTTGTCCAGTTGTTTTCTTGCTTATCAATATTCTCCCTGAAAATGGTGGCTAAGACTAAGTACAATATTCCAGACAGGATATGATAACATTTTTACAACCCTTTTAGGAAGGAAGCAGAAATATTACTTATGTTACAAATATTGAAACTGTCATTGAGAGAAGTTCAAAGACTTCCTAGTAGTCATACATATCATGGAATCATAAACATTGTCATATAATGAAATTATAGATATTGAGCTAGTCAAAATAACCTTAGAATTCATGAAGCCTTTTGCTCTCCATCCTACCTCCCTCTCACATTAGGAAACTGCGAATGAGTTAGATTAAATGACGTCCCTGTGGAGCCACCTACAATATTTCCCAAAGACAATATTCAAATTGAAGTCTTTTCAGCTTCAAATTTCAGAATTTTCCCATTGAACCTAAAAACTAGGATTTAAATTCAAGCCTTTTATCTCCAATTTCATTGCTCAATTGACTATACCATGTTAACATGAACTTCATTTAACTTGAAAATTCTCCCTCCACCATGTTCTCAAATAAATACAGTATTATCATCATTAGTAATTTTTTATGCCATATGCCATCAATCTCTATATGGATATTTCATTTGCAAAATTCATTGATATTTTTCAATGAACCATAAAAGATTTTTTTAAATAAGGAAGGCATTCACTAGACCCATGAAACAGAAGGAGAAAAAAAGACCATGCAAACAAATAAGAGAAAGAAAAAAAAAAAAAGGAAAAGAAAATTACATAACAAAAACTCGATTGTTACCTTCCCCCTCTTCTAGAAGTTGTATGATGGATATCCATGAATGCTGAAGGAAATCTGGTGTCCAAATGCATTTGTTTCTTGTGGCTAAATGTAAAACTCCATTTGACAGCTGGTGAGAGCAAACAATTTCAGAAACAGATGACTGCAATGAGGCTGCCCAGCGAGGACATTTGCATGACAGCCAGCTACTGTAGCATTTCCTATCAAACTCCATCATCCCCTGGGCTTCCAAACATGACAGAGCAACTTGCTTTTGAAAGGTTCATTCTTTATTGAATTTACAATGAATGTCACACCAATAAACAAAGGATCACATTAAGAGTTCAGTCTTTGCTGTCAGACGATTTCATGCTGAAAGTCAGTAATGTAAAAAACAAAAACAACCCCACCCCCCAATGAAACCCAAACCAAACTAAAAGAAAATTCTCCCATTCAATCCTGTTGGGTCTCTTCTGTCTCCATGCTACAATGGTACTTTTTAGTTTGATCCTATAATTTTGAATCAGATTATAGACTTTTGGGTATAAAATGGATTTTATGTTGTTTTGTGTTCTTCTCCCAAGTGGAATGTTAACATTTTGATGGCATGTTAATTATATTGAAATTCAGTGCCTGAAACAGAGTAAGTTCTTAATAATTGTTAATTAATCAGTTACATGTACCTGGTGTCTACAATACCCCATGTAAATAAACTGATGGTGAAGTGAATGAATGAATGAAAGGATAAATGACAAATTAAACCAGAGGGAACAACCAGCTATTTCCCAGACTTATGAAGTCATATGCTGTGTTCTACCTGATACAATAAAATGGGAGACAGCTGACCAGGATTCAAATCCTATATTTGTCACTATATCTCCATACCTATTCTATCTATCTATCTATCTATCTATCTATCTATCTATCTATCCATCATTTCTGTCTCTGTCTTTCTGTCTCTCTCTTCCATTATACTTCTCTTCTTATGAATCTATTTATCTATGCACTTTATCAATTCATTTATTGATTTTTATGAGACACGATCACTATAGTCTCCAGATTCTTCATCTATAAAATGTGGGAGATGGCTGATTATTTCATATATAGAATGGACATTATGATTCTTGCTTTCTCAACAGATGAGGGATTGAAAGCTGGGAGGAAAATGATTTCAAAGTGTTATTAAAAACAATGGAGAAAACACTTAGCTAAAGCTCAAGCAAATACACAGTAACATTTCTTGAGTGTTACAAAGTCACTGAAGTTTTTTGGGCATGACTGCAGGTAGGATGCTTTCTCTGTTGCACTGTTGTGACTGTTAAGAGTCTCAGCTTGAAACTTTTAGTGTTATGGAGCATTTCCTTAGCTATTGCTGTTCTTGTGGCATATCTGGGCTTCAGTTATCTCATTGCCTCTTTCAACACAAAAAAGGAATGAACTTGACAGTTCTTTAACATAATAACTCCTGGACCATTTATAACTTTTTCTTGTGATTGAAAAATACCACACATTAGCCAATTACACCCATTCAGCTGTCTAGAGAAACTTAACATATACGAGAAATGTAACTTATGCTTATGTAACCCAATCTCCTCATTTTGCAAGTGTACACAATTTTACAAATCTTATTCAAAGAATATGGATTAGTTACATAAGACTCCACAGCCAGTTAGTGGGACAAGTGACTTAAATGAGCAGATTCAGAATAAAGTCAACAGAACCATGAAAATAATCTACACAATTATGAAATGATTTTAAATGGAAAGTCAAAAAAGACACAAAATTTAGTGCCATGAAATTATGATTGCACATTGATTCAGAGTTGAGAAAACATTTTTTTCTTAAAACTTTTTATTTGCAAAACAAATGTGGGTAATTCTACATTAACCCTTACAAAGCTTTCTGTTACAAATTTTTCCCCCCTACTCCCCACCCCTCCCCTAGATTGCAGGATATTCGCTACATGTTAATTATGTTGAAATACTTGACAAATCGAATACATGTATACATATTTCCACACATCATTTTTGTGCAAGGAAAATCATATCTACAAGAAAGAAAAATCAGAGAAAGGAAACACAATGCATGCAAACATCAATTGAGAGCATGAAAATGTTATGTTGTGGTCCACATTTCATATACCTCTCTCTGGGTGTATCTGGCTTTCTTCCCTGAACAATTGGAACTGGTTTGAGACATTTCATTGTTGAAGAGAAAACATTTATTACTTTTTTTCTTCACAGGAAGGAGACAGTATATTGTGCTGAAATATTATATACAGTTAGATTCCATTGATATATAGACTGATGTTATTGACCTGCATTTTTCTTTCTTTTTCTTCTTGATTACAATGGATGACTGACTGGGAGTGACCATTTCTCTGGCTCTCAATTTTTTTATTTGAGCTTCTGTTAAGATTCAGATTTGTGACTGTTCAAGGAAGAAATTTTTTGGATCAGATTTCTTCATGGTCTTCATAAAATGGGAAGGTGGAATAAAATATTCAGAAGTGAAGTTGATTTAAAAACAAATATAATCAACAGGAAAAGTTAAAATTAAATGGAAAGAAATAATCCCATAAAAGAGGCATAAAAAATATCCCAAAGGAGATTCAGAGGAAGAGAAAATACTTTCAAATTGCAGTTGCACTTATTGCCAATGAGAATTTGTGTAGGAATTAAATTAAACATGGCCACTAGTTGATATTATCTTTATTCCCTAGGCTGCCATTCTGTTTTGATGATAGCCAGAAAACATGAAGAATACTTTACATATATAGATATTTTCCAAACAGATTATGAACCATAACATATTTTATGATTGCTAAAAAGCAATCAAGAACGATTATTGCTATAGATAGGCAAAGTTTCAATTTTTTTTAAAACACAAAATTCCAAAAAGGATTCAAGCTTCAAGTGGGAAAAGAATACAGAAGCTATTCTATGCAGTACCCCCATCTTATATAAAAGCTGTATGGTCTGTGTGTAGATTACAGATGGAGAAGAAAACTAAAGTTTCAGGAAATTTTCACTTGTACAAGTCAATGTCAGAGATGGAATTTAAAATCAGACCTCTGGCTTCTGATCTCATTATTCATTCCACTATGCCAGTTAGGAACTTTCACAACCCCAAATCCCCTCTCTTCTCACTGTGATTTTAAATAACTATTTTAGAACCTATGGCTCTTTAGTTGAGGAGGAGAGCAGAGAATTGGAATGGAGAAAGTTTAAGAGGTGGAAGCTGTAGGGGAGAGAGAGGAAAGGAAAAATAAAGACAACTTCTTTCTTTATCTCCCTTCTGTATTCTTCAACTAACATTCAAATAGACACTAAGAAACTGAACATGTGCGCATGTTAAGTGCATGTGGATGTGTGTGCCTGATGCTTTGAACAGTCTTGAGACATAAACTCTGTTTTTATTTGGATGGCACTTTGCTGGATATGAAAATCATAAAGTGTAGATGTTATTAGGTGAAGTTAAAATAAAGCAAAGCTCAAATCCAGGTAAAGGGTGTTTTAGCCTCCCTTGGGATGCTTGAAATTAAGAATTTACTGCTTCATTTTATGTGACATGTACAGCATAATTCATAAGTCCAAATGTCCCACTGGTTGGACTTGTGCTTTGTCAAGATCAGTCAAACTGAGATTGTCAATGTCAGAATTTACAAACTGAGAATTAATTGGCCCAGGAGGGCTCTTAGGGAACCTGTGGCAGGTTTTCCTAAAGTCCTGCCCTTTTAACAATGAAATATGCACAGAGAAGGGAGATACCCTGAGAGAGTACAAAGGAAGCTCTTCAATATGGAATCTAAAGCTTTCCAAAGATCAGGATGCTCCTCAGTGCTAATGTAAGGTTATGGTCACTCAGTAGGATGACAGATCCTTAAGGACCAAAATTGCTGTCTTTTTGTTATTGCATTCACTTTCTGAGATTTTAATGTGCTAGATGACATGTAGTAAGTAGGTACTTCATAAATGCTTGTACAATTAAATTGAATCATATGCTGGCTCTGGCATTTGTAACATAATAGTAACACAAAAACCATATGGAAATAATATGGTTATAACAAATAGGTTATATGGATGTATATGTGGCAGGTAAAATAATAACTAATCATAATCATACTCATAACTAACATTTTTAGAGCATTTTTTGGTTTTCCAAATCCTTTATTTATATGATCTCAGTTGATCCTCACAACAATTATATGAAGTACTTGATTTTATTCTCCCCATTTTAGAAATGAAGAATTTGAGGTTAAGAAGATTTTAGTGCCTTATTAAAGGTGAAATATAAATTCTAATTTCTAGGTTTGCATTTTGTTAACAAGAAGCTGGATTTTGGCCAATGGAGTCTAGATGGAGTCTGATTAGAGAGGCCCTTAAGCATAGCCCCAAATCCTGATATAGTAGGCAGGTTTCCTAGAAGGATAGGGCCCTTCATTTTGTTTTTGTCTTTGTATCCCAATCTATTTGCACACTCTATTGCAAAGTAGTCAGTTTAAGCCATGCTTATTAACTAGAGATTGATTTATTGAATGAAAACCTCTGGAAGGCAAATTGGAATCTTCCCTTTGCACTTCTGGCTAATTTGATCTCATTTTCCCATTGCCAGACATATAATAGTTGATAATGATTGTGATTAGGCATCTACAAAGGAAATTTAAGTCAAATTATTTAGATAAAAAGAATATTTACTTTATGTCTGTTGTCACTGACATGGGAAGATGGTCCATTCTGCATACTGAAAGCATCTGACTCGGTTTCTTTCCAGTGAAAAGAGCCTGAGATTTGGAGCTATAAACTGATGTTTGAATATCAATTCTGGGTTTTAGTTTTCTTTTCAGTAAAAAGAGAAGGTGAGGGTAGGTGAATGTAAGGGTCTCTCTGTATAGATGATTCAGAATTTTGAAAGTTAACTTTCAAAGTAAGTTAACTTTAGGACATTAAGTTCAAGTTCAAGTACTCAGTATTTAGTACTTGAACTATTTTCTTGAGAACTACTGATTCTTTTTGAATCAGTCAGTTTGCCAGTTAGGCAAACATTGTCATATCATCAATCATTTCCAGCTGCTAGATAATCCAAAGAAAAACTTGAAAACAACAGGCAATTGTGGATGTAAAAATAAGACTCAAGGAGTTTACTGATGTTTCTATTCAGCAAGCATTCATTAATTACTTACTACATACCCACCACTGTCTACTTTGAGGATAAAAAAATGGAAAAAAAAGAAATGCTTTGCCTTCAAGGAGTACATATTCTGCATAAACATAGATGATTATAAAAAAAGGAAGGGAAATTATTTCAAATATCAGTCTTTCATTTCTAATACAAACATTGAGGGTATCTTCAGTATTTGAGACATGTTGATGTGTGTTAATCATAGTTTCTCAAAAATTTTTAAATTTGGAGGAAAATGCTATTGCATTGGGTGACTCACTTCCCTAGCTGTAGGACCATAGTAGAAACAGATTCCTATGGCAATATTTTCACTTAGAAAAGCATAAATTAATATTATCTATGTGGATTGTATTTATTTATTTTAGACATTCCCAATTATATTTTACATCTAGTTCAGACTGCTTTCTGGGATTTTGTGGAGGACCTCGTGATTTGACACCTCTGATATCCTGCCCAATTCCTTCTTATTTTCCATTCCATGCTTCTTGCCTTAGTTTGCAACTAGTCTGTTTTGAAATATCAGTATGACATTGTGTTGTTGGTAGAGTCAAAAGTCCAGAAAATTTGGATTCCAATATTGACACTTATCAGCTGTGTATCCCTTTTAATTTATGATCCTCAGTTTCATCATTTATAAAAATGGTTCATATAATAATCAACTCTCTCTGTATTATTAAGTCAGAGCTCATGGCCCCCACTTATTATTGACTAACACCAATCAGAGGACACAAACACTGACATAGACCTAAGGAATGTATGTGAAAGGGCACAAAATGGGAACTTATGTGGTCATGGAAAGAGGGCACAGAATGGAGAACATGAGTGATCAGTATTTATGTATGGCATGAACAACTCATTTTTCTAGTGTCGCAAGTGATTATCATTCACTATTGATATAATTGTATGACTCCTTTATTTTTGCTAGCACTTCCTAGCAGGCAGGCAACTCAGAGCCATCTTCTTTTCTTTTTCATCTTTGGTTATGATGGTGCATCCAGCATGCCCCTCCCTTGTTGAGAACATTTATTTTAGTGCTTATCAAAGGATAGAAAACATCTTAACTTTGGCAGCAGTCAAACCAGTAGGATGCCCCCTGGGTAACTTTATTTTGACAGGATTATCCCAGCCCTGAATCAAATCCCTTAGTCCTAAATAAGAACTTGGAGTTAGAAATTTTCTTTTAACTCTAGCTAAGTACCTCAAAACTCATTTTAGAGATTTCCCTCCCCAATCCTAACCAAGTCTTTTGTGGAAAATAGGGAAACAAGATTCTTTGCTCTGAAGAATCTCCCTATTTAATCTGCAAATAAAGTTAGAGACAAAAATAATAATAATAATTTTTTAAAAAGGTTTGCAAAACCAACAAAGTTATTGGCATTTGTCTGGGTTTTAGAGTCCTTACTTGAGTATATATGCCTACTAGCAAAAAAGCCTCTCTCTCTCTCTCTCTCTCTCTCTCTCTCTCTCTCTCTCTCTCTC
>JAJPUD010002731.1:252856-296744 GCA_023553655.1 Myrmecobius fasciatus
CTCTCTCTCTCTCTCTCTCTCTCTCTCTCTCTCTCTCTCTCTCTCTCCCTCTCTCTCTCTCTTTGTTTGCTTTGTGCCCTCTTCTGGGTGTCCTGCTCTTTCTTCATACATATAAACCCATGAACCTGGCAGGCAGCCTGTTGAATTAGTTACTCACCTATTGGTTAAATAATTCAAATTGACAGAGAAATTTATAGATATTGCCCAATTTGTGAATACATTCCCGTTTGGTATTCCCTTATGACTCTCTGTGTTAAGGAAGAGAAAGCAGAATTGCAATATGAATCATAAAAGCTCACATTCATATAGTAATTTCTGGTTCATAATTTGCCTTCTCAAAACAACCCCCCTTACACCTCTTCTAAATTAAAGTTAGTCCAGGGCAGAAATGTGCTGGAAAATGTTTAACAACTAGGAGGGGCATATGCCATACACTTTTAAATTCAATCTGCATTGATAACACTTTATTAAGTTTAGAAAATCTGCAAAACAATAAATCAAGCCCTGATTTGTAGACTACTGCTGATGTCTGAGATATGCTGAAATTTATCAATCACTAGAAAACATGTTAGAGATCACCTTTCATCCATCTGCGGTTTTTGCTTGTGTTGAACTTTTTGGCAATCTATTGAAGTTCATCAATACTTCTTCAAAATAAGGTTTGTAAATGAACCAAATAATATACATATTACAAAAGAAGCCCAGTATGTTGAAATACAGATACTAAAAATATTAATCAAAAGATCAAGGGTTGAGAACCTCTCAGTTAGTGGAAAAATAATTTTGTCCATTTTACAAAGAGAAAGTTGAGTGTCAGGAAATCTTATATGAGTTTTCCAAAAGTCACACAGAAAATGAGTATTAGAATTTGGATGCACATCCCAGTCTTTTGCCTTCAAATATAGAGATCTTTCCCTGACAACTTACTTCAAATATTATCTCCACCTCACCAAAAGATACTAATCATTTTGCAGGTGAGGAAACCAATGCAATGAAGGGCCTACCCCAGGTTCTCACAGCTACAAAGTGCCTACCCATATCTGGAAAGTTCAAATTGAGCTTTCTTTTCCTATTATGGTAGCTTGGAAAGTGCCCATTTCCTTGTTTAGAGAAAGAAGACTAGTCTCTAGTATAATGACATTGTGACCAACTAAGACCTTATTATGTAGCCCAGACTATGGAAATTCTTGGTTTGAAAAGTATTTTCTATTCAACTCCATAATTCAATAGGATAAAGAATCCCTCAGTTTAGATTGAAAGGCTGGAGACTAAAGTAAAAAATAAAGAATGGAAGCTTTTGTAGCTCTGGAAATGGGATTTAGGAAAAAGAGTCTCCTACTTAGAGAAAGCATTTGAAAAGAACACTAATTCAGGCTCTCATGCAGATGGGATTGAGTAGATATTGCCCTGACAAGCTTTTTTTGTAAGGAATATTTTCTGATTCTTGGTGAAAGAGGAAATTCTGTCTGTCATAGAACCAAAGAATGTCTAATAGCCTGCACTCTGTTTCTCCCCTCCTTTCTTTTGAATGATTGAAACTTTTCATTAAAGTGGGAAGTATTAAAAGTGTTTTCTCCTCATTCCAACTGCAAAAGAAAGACATAAAAACTGGGGTCCCTGAGAGACTGTGCTAATTGACTGTAATTAAAGTCAGACTGAGATGTTCATCATCAAAGGAATCCAGAAGAACCTTAAATATTAATCAATAGATTGCAATGCGTCATAAGGTAAAATGATAGGTTGTTTTTTGTCCTTCTTTCTTGAAGAGTAATAAAATGACATCACTATGTTAGAATCAAATTACAGTGTGTCTAACCATGGCTGATCAGAACAATATGAGGTTGGAAGGCTGTACCACAGTTTGGTCACACATAGTCCATATGAACATATAGGGTGGGCTCTATAAATTTACATAGTTTTCATTTCTTATGAGCTACTTCAATTTTTCTTTGCCCATAGATCACAGCACCTTCTCTGAGGATGGTGCAGTGGGAGATCCTGTACCAGTCTCATATGTCACACAGTCAATTCCAAAGACATAGACAAGATACTTACAAAGTAGATGAAAAATAAACTTTGAGGGTAAGGGAGTAGCAGCCTGGGGGAATGGAAAAAGGTTATCAGGGATTATAATAGGTATAGCTAAGGAAAGAAGCATAAAATCACGAAGATGGGAGACACAGCATCCTGTGTAAGGAGTGTCAAGTGGGCTAGGTTAACTAGATTGCACATTGCACAGTGCATTGTGATTTGTAAGGATTTGTAAGGATTCCAAAAAGATAGGAAGTGGTCAGATTGTAATGACTTTAATTGTCAATAATAATTTGTGTGTATATGTGTGTGCAAATATGCATAAACAGGTTGTGAGAATAGCTTATACAAATAGGGAATACATATATATATATATGTGTATATATACACATCTCTATCTATATATACAGGTATATACATAGAGTAGGTAAGGATATATGGTATTGGTATACACAGATATATCTATCTATAGATATGAAAATTGTTTTTAAATCTTAATTTACCTATCTTGTGTCATTTGATTGTATTAATTGATGTAACTATACAAGGAGAAAAATGCCTACTATTTGAATTTTTTAGATAATTCATGAAGGAAAATAAGAAATATAAGGATAGATTGTGCCACAGAGAGGAATCCTTTCTTTACTGTTCCTATTTTCTCAGTTAATTAGCAATACTTGAGAAATATTCCTGGATTTTAATTTTCACCCTGAAAATAAATAATTTTTCTTCTGTACTGCAAATTTTCATTTAATAACAGGTAAAAAAAAACTATATTGATCAAAAATTTTTAAAAGATATACTTTTATGTAAATCTTGTAAATATTCATAGTCTGGTGTGGATTTGATCAATGGAAGGAGAGCATGGAATTGCATTTTTATTGTATCCAAAAATTCACACATTTAAAAAGAATTCTGCCAATCCTAGAGCTAAACAGAGGGAGATCTAGCCTGTTCAGGGACACTTTCAGAATAACACATTGAACCTTGCACTTGCAGCTTTGAGACATTGCAGTGACAGACACTGAGATACAGTTTCAACATGATTGTGTTTCTCTCCTAATATAGTGGGGGGTGATTTCTGGAGATTAAGATAGAATTTGAATAGGAATTCCTATAACCTGTAAAAGGATTATACATATTTATTCAGGGAATTTAAAATAAAACAACTTGCAGCTTGTTTTCCTCTTGCTATTTACATTGTGTTTGTCTAAGTTAAATGCTTTTGCTATTAAATTTAATTCTTGCAAGGTCTACAATTTGATAATATTGCATTGGTGGGGGCTTGAGCCAGGATTAATATAATTGATACAATAAACAGCTTGCATTGAATCTGAGAAAACTAGAAAGGGATCTTAAGAGTCAGCATCCTCAGATGTCTATGTGTTATAGAAGTAATAAAACTGATAGCAAAAGTAATGAGATCACATTCAAAGAACTTGGGCAATTCAGTTAAATGATCATTTCATAAGAACAGACACTGCTATCAGATTTTTTAAAATGTGATCTATGACTTTACCTTGGACAGAAAAGATCATTACCATGGAAACAGAAAGCTAAAATTATCCCAATGATACAAGGCTGGAGGTTGAAGTCAGCTCAAGTAGGCTCTTGTGAACAATTGATTCTCTTTGATATTCCTTAGATAATAAGATTTTAGATTTAGAAGAGAATTTAGAAACTATCTAGTCCAACCATGTTCACTTTTTACAGATGAAGAAATTAAGTTTCTGGGACATTAACCAATATCTAACATCAGCAAAATAAGTAGCTGAGGAAGGATTTGAACTAGAACTAAAGAATCTTAGAATAAGAAGAGAACTTGACACCCTCTTATCTAGTTCATACCCAAACAATAATTCCTTCCAGAGCATCACCAAAAATGGCATTCTAGTCTTTTTCTGCAAGACTCCTAGTAAGGGCAATACCCTTATTCCCTGATGCAAGCAATTCTACTTTGGGCAACTTTCCTGGTTAAGCCATTTCTTCCTGTCCCTCTCTGACATCCAACTGAAATTGTTCCTTTAAATCCCTTCCCTTGCTCCTAATTCTGCCTTATGGAGCCAAGCAAAACAAATGTAATACCTATTCAACATTGTATATTTTCAACATTGTGTTCCATCTAATTCTTTATTCAGATAAAAAATTCCTTTTCTGTACCTAGAGCAGGGTCTGAACACAAGAGATGCTTAATATATTCTTGTTGATTGGTTGATTTTATGCCATTTCCTCATGGTATGGCATCTAGTCTTCTGATAATGTTGGTATCCCTTTTTATATGGGTATATCACTTTCTAAAGTGTGACAATTTACAGCTAAATCAAGGTTTTTTGCTCAAATTCCATATAACTTTAGATTATAATATCACATATCTAGAAGTAGAAATGAAATCAAAACCAATTTCTTTAACCCTCATTTTATAGGTGGAGAAACTAAGGAATAGTAACATTAAATGATTTGTTCAAAAATATAGATTATATCAATTTCATAGGCCAGGTTGGAAAACAGATCTTTGCACTCTCTGTAATCACATGTCTACTTGGTGCTTCACTGTACCAGTTCCTTCAGATGTGGACCCAATTCATTATTCTACTCATCTAAACATGACTGATCATTTTCTCATTTTTAGAAAACCTTCTGGGGGAGCAAAGTGGAATGATTTGAGCCGGCTTTAGGAAGGGAAGGCCTGAGTTCAGGTCCTATTTCTAACATATACTGACTGTGTGATGCTGGACTAATCACTTAAATTCTCAGTATCCTGAGATACTTTTCTAAGACTATACATTACTGAGCTGATGACAATCTGCATTCTTTTCCTTAGTGGGAATTACATAAACTGATAAAGTCATAGATTTAGGGTCAAAGATAGAGTAGGGAAGGAAAGAGGGAGAATTAAATAGGGAGATAGAGAGAGAGAGAGATGAGAAAGAGAGTAAGAGAGACAGAGACAGAAATAGAGACAATTAGGTAATTCTGTGCTTTTTTAGTGATTTCTTGAAATAAATCAGAAAGAATACAAAAAAAAAATGGACTTACACATGTCCCATAATAATTAATTGTTGAGCAGGGACTTCAGAGATCATCTAATTGAACTCCTTCTTTTGTTATTTTTAATATAGTAGAAACTTATACCATTAAAAATGAGTTAGCTCATACAGAAAAAAAAAAGAGTAGTCTGGAGGAGGGGTGAGCATCATAGTCCCTATAAAGCCATATTATGTTAGATCTGGGAATAATGTCTTTTTTCATTGCCCCTCTGTCTCTTCCTGGTTTTTGACATCTATCTTCGAGAATATAGTGTGATATGCTAAATGTATAGGGATCTGTTTTTACTCTCATGGACTAGTTCTGTGATCTTGGTCAAGTAATTTCTCATTAATCTCCATAAGATACTCTTTGTTTTTGATAAAATTAAAAGCTAGGCAGCAAAATTGATAAAACACTGGCCCTGTGTTTAGGAAAACCTGAGTTCAACACTCCTGGAAGTCTGGAATGAGAAAGTAGATGGAGGGAATGCCTTAAAATGGACAGGAGTGGCAGCTATGATGTATTGAATTTACTTGCTTTCTTTCTCGGCTCTACTACTGGCCCTGTGGATTTTCTCTACCATGCTACAGCAACATCCTTACCCCATGAACTCAAATTTCTGCTAAAATTCATCTTTCTTCAAGCAGCCTTTCCCATATATTTTTAAAGAAAAAGTTGTTTTTAAATAAAGTTCCCTTCCTCTGATATTATTCTTAATTTATCTTGTATATGTCTTGATTTATTTTGATATATTGTTTATGTGTTGTCTCTCTCAAAATACTGTGAGCTCCTCAAAAGCAAAAACTATCTTTTTTATTTTTCACCCTTTCTTTATGTCCCCCAAACTTGGCACAGTCTTGGCATATTATAGGTTCTTAAAAATGCCTAGTGATTGATTGACTTATTTTGATGCATAAAGGAGGATGGATATCCACAAACTGTTTCCATTGATAACACAACTTCAGCTAGACCTACAGAGAGACATGATAGAATAACTTTTTAGTTGGTTGGTTCAGTCATTTTTCAATTGTAGCCAACTTTTTGTGGAACATTTAGGGTTTTCTTGACAAAGATACTGTAGTGGTCTGCCATTTCCTTTTCCAACTCATTTTACAGATTGATGAAATTGAGGTAGACAAAGGTTAAATGACTTGTTCAGAATCACAGAGATGGTAAGTGTTTGAGACCAGATTGGAACTCACAAAGAGCAGTGTTCCTGTCACTAGTCCCAGCACTCAATCCAGTGCACCATGTAGCTGCTCCAGAACAACTTCTGCATAATGAAAAAATAAAGTACTTTGCTGTTCCACATGGCAACAATTGCATTGTTTTTGACAATATAGAAATTCAGAATCATTAGGGCACTGCCAAAGTGGAACTATTCAATCAACATGGCTTTTAAAATGATTCATCTTCATTTATTGTAAAGCTATTTAGGCGTGCATTTTTTGAAATGGGCCTGAACAAAATAATTGGATCCTTGCTATCTAATATTCTCCATTCCTGAATTCAATATTTTCTTACATTAGAATTCTTTTTTTTTTCTTATTACATTTGAATCTGTTTTCAGTCTACAAATAAAATATTACAGACAAGAGACTAATGATTAATTAGCTTGTGCTTTATTCAAATTTGATATATTTTTCTTTTTAAAACTACAAATTACCCAAATCAGAATTGCTCAATAATTATATTTGGTTTAATGCAATAGTATTACTGTGTTTGGAATTATTAGTAAAATGTCTGCAGCATATGCGAAGTGATGGAAGTGGAAAGATAGAGAAAGAAAAGGGATGGAGAAATATTTTTTAATAATTAGAGACCAACCTCTTACTGCTGTTTTTCTAGGTATTTTTCAGACAGAATTGAGAAAAGTGTATAATTCAATCAAGCAATTGGCTAATGTGATAATTCCTTCAAAAACTTCTGAGAGGTGGACTTGGAAGGCAAATCCAAGAAAAACGAATTTAACAAAAGTAAAATAGTATGTTTCTTAGAAACCTCCAGCCTAAAGCCACTTTTGAGTCTCCTTGATTTGAATTCCAGTGTTTAATGTTAGGTCCATCAAGGCTTATAATGTACCCATTCTATGCCAGGCAGCACTGAAGTTCTAGGGACACAAAGGCAACTGGAAGAAACTCTCCTTATCATTAAGGGACTATTGGTAAATACACTTAGATGGTGCAGAGGAGGGAGAGCTGGACCAGGAGTCAGCATTAGAATTCTGTTCAGTTTAGCCTTAGACACTAGCTCCATGATCCTGAACATATTCCAGAGCCTCTTTATTCCTCAGTTTTCCCAAATGTCAAACAAGAATCACATTAGGATCTATTTTATAGTTTGTTGTGAGATTCAAATGAGATAATATTTGTAAAATGCTGACACAGAGTGAGTACTTCCTTCTTTCCCCACCCATAAAAGTAATTTCTTCCTCTTTTTTAAATTGTGTCTGCTCATGGACACCATGTGCTGTTCTTTTATCTTTTAGATGATCCTTATCCTCAATTCTATGTGCTCTCTCTGTGGCTTTGTCTCTGTCTCTCTTTGTCTCTCCATTTCTGTCTCATTAAGTCTTCCTCTCCTCTCTCTCCCTCTTTGTCTTCTCTATCTGTCTGTCACTATCTCTCTCCTTGTTCCTCTCTCCCCTCTCTCTCTTTATGTTTCTCTGTTTCTGTCTCTTTCTCTGCATCTCTGTCTCTCTCTCTCTCAGCGTCTGTCTCTCTGTCTCTGTGTATCTCTCTTTCCCTGTCTGTCTCTCTATGTATTTTTCTCTGTCTATGTCTGTCTCTGCCTCTGCTCCTCCCCATCTTCCTCTCCCTTTCTCTGTCTGATTGTCTTCCCATAGCTGTTTTCATTCTATATTTCTCAACCATACCCCATGGGCTCAGACATCTGAGCCCTGCTATTATGTGTGGGAAAATCTCCAATCTTAGGAGGGATGTTCTAAGGCCTGCTTCTGCCACTGTGGGATGCTAGATTTCTATTTAGAGGTCAAGGGTTTGCATTCTACCTTTGCTAACCAGTCTTCATAACTGAGGACAACTCTTCTCCATTCTATCGTTCACTTTCATTGCCTATAAAATGAGGGAGTTGAAATGAAAGTTTGAGAAGGTCCTATTAGCTCATAGTTTTCTAATTTGATGGCTCCCTGATAAAGAATAAAGAAGAGTTCCATCTCTTTTATGTTAATTTTCTTCAGTTCATTCAATGAAGTCAATTAAGCATAATGCTATCAGGCTAGCATCACCTATTATATTATTTCCTCAATCTTTTTTTTTTTTTTTTTCCTCCATGGAAACAGCTTTTATGAGAATATTCCAAGAGAGAAAGAAAAGGCTTTGTGTGATTGGCAGGTGAAGACTGAGACTATGAGATAAGATGCTTGAAGCTGCTTTTGATGATTTCCTGTCATCAAAAAATGCATCCCTGGGCTTCTCCTTGTTTGTTATGGAGAATGCTGGGATGGGAGATAGTTCTGTTATTAACTATGTGTGGATTACCAGACCCAAATCGTATAATATCAAGAAATTTGGGGAAATCTACCAGAGCCTGATATTACCTCCCTATATGACTTGAAGGGGGAAAAAGTTGTTTGAACTTATCAGTTATAGAATGGTTATATTTCTAGTTCTACATGTTCTTTGGGATCTTTCTTTCTTTCTTTCTTTCTTTTTTTGTTTAATTTATTTGGAAAAACAAAGTAAAAAGAAAAACAGTAAAGAAATACAAAATAAAATAAAACAAAACAAGAGTACAGTGTCATGTGTTTAGCAGAACATGAGGGAGGATTCAAAATATATAACACAGATTACCAGATCAAGAAAGTATATCTATATCTATATCTATATCTATGCCCCAGTTTCATTACTCCAGAAATCATGTGGTTCACAAAGAATGGGATAATATAGTCTTTTTTTTTTTTTTTTTGTGAAGCTAAATTATGGCCACCTTGGTATTAAAAGTTCCATGTAAGGAAATTTAGTAATCCTAAAGATGTGGTTGGGTTAAAAGTATTTCCCCATTTATGTCTTAGAATATGAGGTTATTAGTCATGACTAATCACAACAAAGGTCCAGCTTGTAGGGAGTGTTACCCCAGACCTATATATAATATTTTTCTGAGTCATATATAGATATAGATATATACATATATATATATATATTAGTAGAAGAAATTACATTCATGAATATCCATTTTTTCTTTACTTCCTTGTAAATTATACTTTGGTTTTCTGTTGAGGACTTTTTTTACTGTATTCTTTTTTTACCCTTTTCATCCTTCCCACCACGTCCAAGCAAACTATAGTTAATAAAATAAAATTATATATACATATGTAAATACAAACACACACACATCACAAACACACCTTTCCTATCCCTGATGATTTTTTAATTAAGTTCTACTCCATAATTTGCCTTGCTATTACTTAACCTCCTCCCACTCAATGATCCCTCCCTTGTCTTCTTCACTCACCTTTTGTTTCCCCATCCACTCATCCCTTCCCCTTTATTATTTTTTTTATAGATTTTGAAGGATGCTATACACATCATCATATTTATGTAGTTTTGCCTATTGAACACATTCCCAATGTGAGTAGGTTTTCAGAACTACCAATGCTTCTGCCCCCTCTAATTCTTTTATGTCTATTCTTCCTCTGCATTTCATTTGTATAACATGATTATTATTTTTACCTCAAGTCTGCCAGTCTTTCTTTTGAGTTAACCTATTTTTGACATGAATCTTAAACATACAGTATGCATTTCCCATATTAAAAAAAAATCTTTAACAATTTGTCCATGTTTAAATAGTTTTTCCATGTTGTGTTCCTTAAAATTGGTCTTTGATTTTGGCTCTTATGTATTAACTTTTCTGTTAAGTTTGGGTTTGTTTGATAAAAAGTCCTGAAAATTTGCAATTTCAATGAATGTCCTTTTTTTTTCTTATTCAAATAAGGTGGCCATAACTTAGTTTCAAAAAAAAAAAAAGACTATATTATCCCATTCTTTGTGAACCATATGATTTCTGGAGGAATGAAACTTGGTCCTGGGGCACAAATGATCTTCACTCAATTTTTAGAACACTATCTCCATCTTATGAGACAGCTTTCACAATTAACTTCATTCATCTCTCATTTGATTTTTATTTTTTATTTTTTTTTAAGTTCTATAAATTTTTTTCTGGACAGGGAGCCATTTCATGTTATTTATTTATTTATTTATTTATTTATTTTTTTGGTAGAAGCTTTTTTTTTTTTTTTTAAGTGTCTTCCTCTGAAGATAAGTCCCTGTCTTCCCTGTTCCCTGTTTCCTGGTCGGATTCTTGCTTTGTTGATTATTATTATTATTATTTTTAATAAGAGGTATTAGTATAAGCACCTTTAATCATGGGGTAGGGGATGGTGCCTCAAGATTTCTTTCAGCTCTCCCCTCTGAACAGGAACTCCAAACCAAGAGCTTCTCCATTCTGCAAGTGCCCAGAGACCACAGTGCCCTGTCCCATGGCTGCTGCACTCACAGGGTGCTGCTTCCTTCTCATCCAAGGTCTCATCTCAGGAGTACAGCTGGACCTGGCATTCCCAATCACCCAAGGCTTACTCAGTCTTCTCAGACTCAGCTCCCAACAAGCTTTTCATAGAACTTTTCAGGGAAATGAAGGTCTCTGTTATTCCTACTCTGATTCCAGACACACCCAACAAGCCTGAGGGGTCCCCACCCAATGTTTCCTAGGAACTAGCTCAGAGCTGTTTGTACATCCCACAGATTAATCCCCAGTCCAGGTTTCTTCATATCTTCTCAGCTGTTTCAGGAGGACCCTAGTTCTACTCCAAATCTTTTTGATTTTTCAAGAGATTATGTTTGCCCTGAGGTACAAATTTGTTCTGTTTGTGAGGGAAATTAGGAAAGCTTGAAATTTACCAATCTACACCATTTTACCAGGATCCCCTGCTTTGGGATCTTTCAATAAAAGTAGTTCCTTTTTGAATAAATAAGGAAATGGAAACTTGTAGGAAAGAAGTGACCTATAAAGACTACTTGGGTAATTAGCATATAACTAGGATAGCAATTGAGTCTTCTAACTGTAGCCACTCAACCACACAATCTCCATTGGATTTTAAATCCAATAAGCATTTATTTAAGTGATTGTTCCAATTTCACAAAGGAGAATAAAGACTGGGTGTGTCAAAATAAAAATGGTATCAAGTCATTGCCTTCAATGGAGTTTAAATATACAGAAGAAGAAAAATTATCAGTTAAGCCAATTCAAACTCTGAATTCCCATTCCTTTCCTATTTTTTTTGTCAATAACCAAGGGTTATTGGAAATCCATCAGGAATTGTCAAATGTCTTAAGATTGCTTATGGTTATACTCTATAGGAGGATGGAGAATAACTAGTTGCTCAATGCACTTGCAAAAGAAAATATAAATTCAACACAATGAGATGTGTATAAAACATTTGGCAAATTTTAAAGTCCTACGTAAAACAGATATAACTGCATGTAAGGTTGTACAATTATAGTCACTGAAAGATTATAGTTTGTAATGATAGCTTGTAACATTTTATTATTGAGTTAGTTGGTAAGAAACAAACAAACTTCTACTGATTGTCTTTTCATAAGATACATTTAAAAATGCAGACATTCAAAAGAGTCCCAAATTAATTTAAATAAAAGGAATTTGTGTTGCTAATGAAATATTTAAATGTTTTGATCAGTCTCTCTCAAAAATATCATCTAAACCCAAAGATTTGTCAATCCTCAAAATAGAGAAAATTATGCATAATTAAGAAAATTATCTAGTCCAAGACTGCTATTTCACAGATATACCAAATCAGGGAGGAATACTGGTTTGCCCAGTTAACAAAAAGGAAGCAGAGTTCAAACCTAGGTCTTTTAATATCAAAACTCATATGATTTCCATTGCACCAAAATGCTTCCCATATTGGATCCAATATTTAAAGTAGACTTTTTTTTTCTTTTTCATTTTTGTTATATTTTATTTATTTAGTATTTTTCCCAATTACCTTTAAAACAATTTTATTTGTTTTTTAAAACTTTTGAGTTCCAGATTTTTTTTATCCCCACTCCCAGCCCCAAATTAAGAAACCGCATGTGAAGTTATGCAAAACATTTGCGTAAAAATCATGTTAAAGAAAACATAGATCTCCCATCCTAATTAAAAAAAAAAAACTCAAGAAAAATGAAGTTGAAAGAGACAGAGACAGAGAGAGATAGAGACACAGAGACAGAGAGAGACTATGAGATCCCATGTGATTCAATTTATATTCAGACACAGTTTCTTCTTTAGATATGGAGAGTATTTGAAAAGACTCTTAAAGATCATCTAGTCCAATCCACCACTTTACAAATTACTATGCCTACAATGAAGAAGAAACTTTGCTCAATATCACACATTTAATAAATGGCAGAAATGGAATTCAATTTCACCTTTTCTGAGTCCAAATCCAAGGCTAATTTAATAGTATCCTTCTGTGCCTCAAATACAAGATATAATCTACAATTTAGTGCTTAAAGAGCATGGTCAAACTATTGCACTGGAAATCTGGTAATTTAGAACAAGAGAAGAGTAAAAGGGATCTTGACATATAGTAAATGGATGTTTCTCAATATATCTTCAAATAAAACTCAAATTAAAAAAAAAAACTCCATTCAGTTTATATTCATATCATAGGAACGTGCAAAGTATAGTATGGTATAAATAATGCTTATCTCATTTGAACTCACCCAGGAGAAGGGTGATACTGCCTTCATTTTCAAATAAGAAAATCAATTTGTCTAAGTGGCTGGTCCAGTGTTCATATAGCTAGAAAGTGTCAGAGAATGTATTTGAACTCAGGGTTTCCTGTTCTTAAATCCAGAATTTGCTCTACATTATCATATTGCCTTTCTAAAGACCCCAAGATTTGGAGCTAGACAACCTGGGTTAAGTGGACAGATAAGTAGCACAGAGAATAGAGCACTAAGGCCTGGAGCAGGAAGACCTGATAATATGATGGTCTACAGTAGAAGATAGTCCCTGAAATGTGTTCTGACAGTAGCAATGCCTCAAAATGGAAATGAGGAAGAAGAGCATTCAGGGATGAGGAGGGGGAAGTCTACATATTGAGGTGGTTGATGATTTTAATATTATTTAAGGGGAACTAATATGCAAGACTATAGAGTATCTAAGAATAAGCATTTATTCATTTGACCTATAGCTAATTTCAAGAAGATTTTTATTTCCCCCTCACTAGGCACGGTAAAAACAATGTATATAAAAGCTTCAAAATGTTATAAAAAAGTGCTTTGTGATTCAACACATTTTGGGTTCAGACAATTCAAAAAGCTAATGATAATTAATGATTTCTGGTGGGTGCACACTTTGTGTATAGTCTTTGATCTTCATGGACCTGACTTTCAACTTGTTAATTTCAATAACACATGAAACAACAGAGAGATGGCAAGGCTTCATTTAAAAGGGGCTTTTCAGAGGTTGGTTAATTGCTATTTTTATAAAATGAGGCATTTTTTTCAGTCAGAATTGTTATCTTCTTTCTCTGGAAAAGTCTGCCTGAAGCAAGCACAGCTCAGCTATGAATTTCAAAGAGAAAGTTTCTTTCTGAAAGTATTTCACATGCTGAAAGAATTTTATAAGTATAATCACCAGCGTTGTGTGTTCACAAAAGGAGGTCTTCTGAAGTTGGCCAACAAGTAATGAGATCTCAACCTGGATTAGCTCAGAAAGGGTTCTTCAATAGGCCTTTTCCATGAAGAAATCTTGACTTTCTCTTTTGTTCTTTAGGAACCATTATTTACCTATGATTTTGTCTATTAAAGCCATAGATTAATGGTATCCTTAAATACAGATATTGAGAAAAAACATTTTTAATTCAGGTTGGAATAATCCATCCTACTCAATGAATATAAATGCATTTTATGGATAAATGGTAAATTCTGATTTCTGATGTTTGAAAGTCTTAGAAATCAGAATTTGAAAACAAACAGACATAACATCTCAGTTATTCCTTGGGGGTCAGATTTGATTGTGATCACATAGGTAACAAGAGTCAGATGCAAGATTTGAACCCACATATTTTGCATATATACATACAGGTCCATTTATATACATAGGCTTATATTTCTATGTGGGTATATGCACAAATATAACATTCATATAGAAATATAGAAATAATAGAAATATAAATAGGCCGGTATGTATATATGCAAAATATGTGGGTATGTATATGCACACACACATATATATATATATATATATACAGATATATACAAATATATATCTGTATATATATGTACAATCCTCTAGGAATTTACATTCTAATGAGAGGAGGCATCATAAAAAAAAAAAAGCTAAAAAGTGAGGGGGAAAGAAATCTATCCAGAGACAGATGATGATGGAAAAATCCATAAGTGTCATCTAGTTGGGAAATAAAAAAAACAAAAACAAAAAAAACAAAAACAAAAAATGGCTGATTTGGATACTTTCACTATATGGCAGTTTTGAGAGGAGCTCTCTACTCTTTATTAAGAAGAAGGGAATCCAGAGGAAAAAATAATTATGTGATTTTAAGTTCCAAGACTGAAGTGATATAGCAGGATGATGAGGTTCTGAGGGAATGATGGAAAAGTCCAAAGGAATAGAGCTGGGTGAAGATTCCTAGCACTTAAGAGTTCACAAATATAGAGGTTTCATTAAATACATGGTGATCCATTGATTCCAAACCATACACTACATTATAAGGTTCCTGAAGGAGTAGAACCTAGTAAAAAACCAAACCAAACCAAACCAAACCAAACCAAACCAAACCAAACCAAACCAAACCAAACCAAACCAAACCAAACCAAAAACTGCTGAAGCAAGGAGGCTAGTCAAAAACAAATCATTAAAGATTTCAAACTCTTCTGGAAGAACTAGACTCTGAAAGCTCTCCAAAGTCTTCTAAATGTCTGAGGAACTTTTCCTAAATAGATCATAATCTTCCTCCTTTCCTCAAAATATCAATGGGGAATGTATGATAGAAGGGTGGAAATCTTCCTATTCCTAAAGACTCTCTGATGTGATTAGGACATGAGATTCTCCAAGCCATGTGGCTTGATTGAAAGAAAAATTGAAGGACACTGGCTAGAGATAAGTTGCAGACAGAGGACCATAGAAATGAGAATTGTTCCACCAAAATGACTCATTCCCTCTTACCTTCCATTCTTCTTTATCTCTTTTTGCTTATAAGACTTCTCAGATTCAGTTTATTATATCTCTTAAAGGCAGATATTGATGTCATTCTAATGGAGAAATACAGTCTGAAGACTAGAGAGACTGCATTTTCAAAACCCATGAATCCCTTGGCAGGATCTTCTTCCTTCTCGGCAGCACTTTCAAAATTTCTTCCCCATTAACAAATTTGATTTGTTGTCATGTTTTTCTCCTCTGATGAAGTGAGAGGAATAAGCAATCAAGTCACTGACTGAAAAGTTTATCAGAGGACATTCATGGAGGACCATGTCATTAATAAATGGGGGCATGAGGATAGGCAGTAAGCAGATGGCACAAAAACAACATAAAACACAGAGAGACCCAAAGGGGTTGAGACCAACAGCAAAGCATGCTTTGTCTATTAGCTACCATTCTAGGAAATTCCCATGCTTCCAGATTGTGTGGCTCAGAGCCCAGGTGTAGTGGCTGTTTCAAAAGTTTCTTAATAAGGACTAATCAAGCAATGGGGATGGAAAATCACCTTTGTAATGGCTGTCTTCAGAGAAAGGGTAGCTACAACTCATTTGTTATGACATGTGGCAGCAAACCAGATGTTCAAGACTGAGGATCAGGTGGGATATATTTCTCCTCTGGAAAGGTACAGTACAAGTCCAACTCCAATGACAGCTTAACCATGTTGCTGATATTTTGTACTTTAATTTATGAATAGGAAATCTGATTTTTATATTTGATTCTGTGTATAACGTACCAAAAATTTTTATATTATGTTTTAAAGAACATAATTTAAACAATAATTTGTGATCAAGCTGAAGAATTTCCCCACAAATCAGTTGTATGGAAACAAGGACCCATAAAGGCACCTTAGATTCTAAGTGTTTACAAACCTGTTCATGCCCAGGTAACCTCGGGAAAACCACATGGATTTTTCTGAGTTTCAATCTTCTCCCTTGGGGATAATAATAACAGCTCCTCACAGATTCCATTGTTAGCTTAAAGGGCTAAAAATTCACAAATCTGGAAAATACAATATAAAAAATCAGCCATCACCAAGATTATAAAAGCACCTCACATTTATGCAGCAGTGCATATTTTGCCTCTGGAGGTAGTGAATATAAGTATTATTGTGCCCATTTTGCATATATGTAAAGTGAGGCTCACAGAGCTTGTCTTGGAGAACATGGTGGAAAAGAATTGAAATCAGATCTTAAAACTATGTTCTGGCAATACCGAGTCTAATAACTCATTTAGAAAAGTTTGTATAAGAATTGTACTATTATAACCAGGTTTGTATAATCATTTAATATTTGCAAACCAATTGAACCTTTTGATAATCCACTGTAGGAGTTCTACAGATGTTATTGTCTCCATTTTATAAATGAAGAATTTGACACTTGAGTAAAGAGATTTGTCAAGGGCCAAAGATTTGGCATCTAAAGTAAGATTTGAACCCAGATTGCCAAAAATAAAAAATAAAAAATCTAGAGCATGAAAAGGGCCTCAGAGCCCCTTTCATTCTACAAATTAAGGAAATTAAGATTCAGGGAGATTCATTGACCTGATCAAGGGTCACACAAGGGAAGGATTACATCTCTGGTCCTGCTCACTGAAGAAACAGTCATTGTGTTCCTGACCTCAAGGCCAGAAATTTATCCATTAATCTACTCTCTGGAGTGCCCAATTCTGATCTAGGAAACAGAGTATTCAGCAACATTACCACCATTTTCACTGTGTTTTCTTCAGGTCTCCATTTATTGTGAGTGGAGAAGAAGGAAGGAAGGAATGAACAAAGGAAGGAAGGAAGGAAGGAAGGAAGGAAGGAAGGAAGGAAGGAAGGAAGGAAGGAAGGAAGGAAAAGAGAAAGGAAGGAAGGAAAAAAAGAAGGAACGAAGAAAGGAAAGAAGGAAGGAATGATGGAAAGGAAGGAAAAAAAAGAGAAAAAAAAAAGAAGGGAGTGGTGAAGAAGAGAGTTGGGAGGAGGAAGTATTAATTAAGTAGGTACTGGATTCCAAGCTCTGTGCTAAATTCTTTACAACTATTATCTCATTTGCTCCTCACCACAACTCTCAGGTGTAAGCACTGTTATACAAATTTTATACTTGAGGAATCTGAGGTAGTCAGAAATGGAATGATTTGTTCAGAATCACACAACTAGGAAATGTCTATGGTTGAATGTGAACTCAGGTTTTCCTGACTGTAGTTCCAACACTGTATTCAGTAGGCCACCCTTCTAAAAACAACAATCAAAAAAAAAAAAATGAACACTTCAGGTAGAAGGAAAGCAAAGTGTATTAGGCATATGAGGATAAGGCTGGGCTAAATTTTTTGGTTCTGAATTCCTTCCAGTTTTGATTTTGATTCTTTGAACTTAGGACATTTTCAGAGTAAAAATAATGAGCTCTTAGTGTATGTAACATATATATATATATATCATATATATATATGCATTTTGAATATATATGAATATGTACTTGTACATAACATGCATACATGCTTGTATATATGCATGTAGATAGAATATATGTATACACACATGGCTATATGTACACACACACATATATATATATTAAGCATATAGTATATGTATGTATAATATTGCATATATATAATGTGTCTGTGATAAATACATATATACATTGTGTATATATGCAGGTAGGTAGAATATAGGCATATACATATATGAATATAGGCACATAAATGTATTGTGTACATACATGTACACACCTCTGTGTGTATAATCATCAAAAAGAAAAAAAAAATCAAGAATTTTAGAGGAAAATGAGCCAGCTTTCTGGAAGTTACAAAACCAAACAGGATACAGATCTAAAATAAACAACTCAGCTAAGAAAATCTCAATTTAAAACAATAGTATAACATTAAAGTCTTGACTTATCAAGCCTTTCAGGGATATGAATATCAAAAAGTAGATCTTTGAAAATAGCTCCCAAATGCTGAGAAATCTGTGTTCTAATAGCAGTTTCTCTTGTGCCCTGGTTCTTTTCATTAGTCACACATTAATCTCTTGATGCTGACACTTACTGTTTGCATATGTATTCATTGTTCTTCATGTAAAATCCTCAGTTTTCTCATCTATACAATGAGGGATTGGAATTATTGACCTCTAAGATTCCTTCTAGCTTTTCATGTATGAACCTGTTACCTGAGCTAGCTATTTGGTCTTGAATCCTGGGTAATAAAATCTCAAGAACAGAAACTTGTTGCTGTCTATAAGGCACCCAGTTTTAATGCCATGTTATAAAGAAGATAATCTATGCAATAATTATGTGTGTCTGTCATGCAGAGTGTAGAATGATATGATTTATAATTGTATGGAAGTTTAGTAATCTATTTTCCTAATTTTACAGATTATTCCATCAACCAGCATTTTCTAAGTGTATACTATGTGTTTGGCATTTTGCTAAGGGTTGGAGAAAAGAAAAAAAATCTGGTGGCAGGCCATGCTTATGTTCTCAGGAAGCTCAAAGCTGAAGAAAGCACTACATATTTACATGCTATATACAAAGTAAATGAAGGGAATCTCAGAAGGAAAGCACAGAAGCTGATAGAGAAAGTTCTCCTAGATTGTTCTAGCAGTCTTAAAAGAGGGCAGGGAAACAGGTGGAACTAAAGAGGAAGATAATTTGTTTTTTGTTTTTTTTTTTAGTGAGGAAAATTTTATTTTATTTTATTTTTTTAAATTTTTTTTATTAAAGCTTTATATTTGTATAACATATGTATGGGTAGTTCCCCAACATTGATCTTTACAAAGCTTTCCATTACAAATTTTACCCCCAGTCCCCTCCCCTCCCCTAGATGGCAGGAAGTCCACTGCATGTTAATAATGTTGAAATGCTTGAGAAGTTATGCAAGAAAAATCCTATCTACAAGAAAAAAAAAAAGAATCAGAGAAAGGTAACACAATGCAAGCAAATGTCAATAGAGATCATGAAAATGTTATGTTGTGGTCCATATTTCATTTCCCTTTCTCTGGGTGTATATGGTTTTCTTCAGAGCACAATTGGAACTGGTTTGAGACAATTCTTTGTTGCAGAGAGCCATGTCCATCAGAACTGATCATCATGTAATACTGTTGTTGCTGTGTATGATGATCCCCTGGTTCTGCTCGTTTCACTCAGCATCAGTTCATGCAAGTCCCTCCAGGCCTCTCTGAAATCGTCCTGCTGGTCGTTTCTTACAGAGCAATAATATTCCATAACATTCATATACCATAATTTATTCAGCCACTCTCCAATTGTTGGGCATCCCTTCAGTTTCCAGTTTCTCACCACTACAAAAAGGGCTGCCACAAACATTCTTGCACAGGTGGGTCCCTTTCCCTCCTCTAAGATCTCTTTGGGATATAGGCCCAGTAGAAACACTGCTGGGTCAAAGGGTATGCACAGTTTGACAACTTTTTGAGCATAGCTCCAAATTGCTCTCCAGAATGGTTGGATCCGTTCACAGTTCCACCAACAATGTATTAGTGTCCCAGCCCTCCCACATCCCCTCCAACATTCATCGTTATCTTTTCCTGTCATTTTAGCCAATCTGACAGGTGTGTAGTGGTACCTCAGAGTTGTCTTAATTTGCATTTCTCTGATCAATAGTGATTTGGAGCAACTTTTCATATGACTAGAGATGGTTTTAATTTCATCATCTGAAAATTGTCTGTTCATATCCCTTGACCACTTATCTATTGAAGAGTGGCTTGAATTCTTATATATATGAGACAATTCTCTATATATTTTAGAAATGAGGCCTTTATCAGAACTATTAAATGTAAAGATGATTTCTCAATTTGATGATTTGATGCTTCCGAGGAAGATATTTTGTGATAAGGGTGATGAAAAGTGTAGAGGTAAAGACATAGGAGGTAGAGAATCTTGAGCAATACAGAGGAACCAAAGTTATATCATCCCATATCAATTAAATAACTTGTCACAAGTCACACTGCTATTAATTAGAGGCACTGTGATGGCCATGAAGGTATTTTGATTCTACAACCAATCCTTATTCCAATATACCTGCTTAAGAGCATCTGATCTTTTTTCCATCTCTTGCCAGTTCATCTCCTTATATATCTGTTTTCCTGCCTTTTAAAGGAAGAGAGAAATTACTGAGCCTCCTTCCTAATGTAGACCAAGCCATCTCCTTTATACTGTGATCTTGCTTTCTCACCTAGTTCTATCAACCAATCTTTCCAGCTGTTTTATATCTTCAAACTCTCCCTCCTAAGGAATGAATTTCCTCTTCTCTACTCACCTCTCTCTGTTTCTTTGTCTTTCTCTTTGTCTCACTCTCAAAAACACACATATACACACGTTCCCTCCTTGGCGATATGTTAGTTCTCATAAAAGTGTTTTCCTCTCAACTTCATAGTTTTATTGGTAAATATACTATAGATTCTCTCACATATATCATGACCTTAAAATGAGATTTTGTTAAAAATAAAGCACAAAACAAAGCAAATGTGTGTATACACACACAGACACACACACTAAAATACATACACAGGTATATGTAGCTACATGTCTTTAATATCACTTTAGCACATTACATTGTTATGTCATAGCATAGCATATTACATGATATATTTATAATATATAATATATGTATATATGCATATGTATATATACATATATTATATACATAATAACATAAAGTCACTAGACTAATTATAGTGGAGAGAGTAGTAATCTTCCATTCAGCTACCAAAGTGAGAATTTGTCTAAAGTGCAGCTCTAAGCATGTCATCAATCTGCTACTTAATAATGTCTGAAACCATCCTATCACCATATGTCAAATCAAATACAAAATGCTTTGTTTTCTATTTAAAGCCCTTCTTAGCCCAGGCCTCCTCCCCCTCTCCAATGTCCTTACACTTTCCTTTCCAGCATACTCTCTTCTAGCCATTGATGTTGACTCCTTTGCTCTTTCAAGATCTAGACATTCCATCTCTCAGCTCTAGGCATTTTCTTCAGGCATCCCCCAAACCTGAAACTTTTTCCCCTTCTCCTCTCTACCTCTTGACCTCCTTGGCTTCCTTTGTCTCAATTAAAATTCCATCTGCAACAGAAAGCCTTTCCCAACACCCTTTCATTTTGTCTCCTTTCCTTTTTTCCATTATTATAGTTATTACATTCATTATTTTTTTAATCATATGCATTATTTTATTTTATTTATTATTTCATTTGTTTTTTTCATTAGTTTATCTTTTTATCCCACATATTGCTTGTTTGTACATGCTTATTTGTCATTTCCTCAGTTAGATTTTGAAATTCTTGAAGGCAGGGACTGTATTTTGCCACTTTTCTTAGCACAAACTGCTTCATACATAATAGGTACTTAATAAATTCCTATTGACTGATGCACTGGTGGATAGAAGATGGGCCTTGAAGCCAGGAAGAAATAGGTTCAAATTCTGCTTCTTAACATTACAGGGAATGTGACTTGAGGAAATCATTGATGGACAATTTTCAAAGTCTCAAAATTGAAGAGAAAGTGTCAACATGCATAGTGCGAGTATGCTGTTCAGGTTTCACAGGCATGCAACAAGGAGATCAGGGCAGCAGCTCTATAGATCTTCAGTTTGCTAGTCATTCTAATACCTCTCCTCTCTCACACTTCTCTTTGGAGCCTCCCCAACACAGAGTTATTCCTGATAATATCATTATCAATATGGACATCCCTGGAGAGTATTCTGATAAAGTTAGAGAACTTATTCCTAGCATTTAACACTTCACCATTTATGGTAACTGATGGTCCCACATATGAATGGTATGGTGTTGGCTGATGGAGGACTTGTGTTTTCTTGGTGTTGTTAGGCCAAAATTAACACAAGTAGAAGAGAATTGATCCGTACTTTGTTGCATCTCAACTGTGGAAGCTGCATTGAGTACACAATCATCTGTAAACAAAAAAGCATGCACCAACACTCCCTCCACTTTCGTTTTGGCTTGTAGCCTCTTCAAGTTGAAGAATTTACCATCAGTGTAGTAGTTGATTTTGATACCATGTTTTACTCATTGAAGGCATTTGACAACATGGTTGAAAATATGCTAAAAAGCATGGAGCAAGCTTACAGCTTTGTTTTACTACATTGGTAATTGGGAAAGCCCATTGTCCATTATTTAGAAAAGCATGCCATTGTGAAATTGATGTATTATAATGACGAATTTCTCTGGGCAACCAAAATTTGACATAATTTTCCATAGCCATGATGGATGATAGTATCAGACATTGATCATATCTACAAATATTGTATGCAGACCTCTGTTCTGCTCCTGAAGTTTCTCCTGGAATTGTTGGGCAGTAAACACCATATCAAATGTTCCTCAGTCCCTTCTGAAGTCATATGGACTCTCAGGTAGATGAACTTTTCCTAAGTGTAGGGTCAGCTTATTAAGGAGGACCCTGGCAAGAATCTTGACAGTGATGACTAAGAGAAGGTATTCAGATTAAGGGGAGTGGCATAAAGTATTTAGATTAATGAAAATGGGATAAAGAGAGAAGGAAAGGATGAGGGAGAAGAAAAATGAAGAAATCCATGGGTGTGGGAGAGGTTAAATAATAGCAAGACAAGTTAAGGAGCAGAATTAAAGAAGAGGTAGCAGAGAAAGAAAATAAGAGTTATACACCAACATTACAACAAGCATTATGAACAGAATTTATTAGGGAAAAAAGTAGGGCTAGTAATCATTGATCTTAGACAAAGTCGATTATAAATGTTATATATATAAAACATACCTTTGCAGAAAACTGAATGGGATCACAAGGGGATACACCTTTTACTCAGAAACCCATGGCATCTGCACAAAAACTGACCATGTAATAGGACATAAAAGCCTTAAAATCAAATGAAAGAGGAAGAAATATTAAATAGACTCTCTTCAGATAATAATCCAATTTAAAAAATTACATTCAACAAAGGGTAGGGAAAGAATAGAATCAAAGTTAATGAAAAATTAAATGATCTAATTCTAAAGAATAAATAAATCAAAGAACAAATCATAGAAACAATCAGTAATTTCATTAAATCATTATAAAGAATGACAACAGGGAAATCTAGATGGTGCAATGAATAAAGCACTGGCCCTGAAGACAGGAGCATCTAGTTCAAATCTGGCCTCAGCCATTTAATTATTACTACCTGTGTAACCTTGGGCAAGTCACTGAAGCCCAATTACCTACCCCCCAAAAATATGACAGCAGGGAGATATGATAACACAATTTATTGTATGCAGTACTCAGGGGAAAATTTATTTCTGTACATTCTTACCGAAAAATGAAAAAAAAAAGAACATATAAATGAATTATGCATACTTCTAAAAAACTTGGAAAAGTACAAACTAAAAATTCTTCACTTAAGCACTAAATTAGAAATCCTGAATATCAAAGGTGAGATAATAAGATTTCAAATTTATAAAAGAAAATATTTGAACAAATAAATCTAGATATTGGTTTTATGAAAAAAAAAGATAGATAAACTATTGGTTAATTTATTTTAAAAAAGAAAAAAAATCAAATGTCCAGCCTCAAAAATGAAAATCATGAAATCATTACCAATGAAGTAGAAATTAAAGTAGTCATTAAGAAATATTTTGCCTAATTATAAGCCAATAAATTTGACAATCTGAGTAAAATTGATGGATAAATATGAAAATATAAATTACCTAGATTAATAGATCAGGAAATGCAAAATTAAATTTTAGGAAAAATAATGGAACAAGTCATTAATAAAATCCTTAGGATGACACCCTCAGGGACAGATGGGTTCAGGAGTGACTTATACCAAACATTTAACAAACAATTAATTCTAATACTATATAAACTATTTAGAAAGTAGGGAAAGAAGAAGTCCTACCAAACTTCTTTTATGACACAAATATGGTTCTCATACCTAAACTATGAAGAACTAAAACAGAGAAAGAAATTTACATATAAATTTCCCTAATGAATGTTAATGCAAAAAAATTTTAAAACAATATATCATAAACATTATATACTATACGATGGTGGAATTTATATTACTAGTTCAGTTCAGGGTTAGTTCAATATTAAGAAAACCATCCACATAATTGGCCATATCAATAACAAAACTCACAGAAATGATATGATTATCTCAATATATTCTGAACACTGTTTAAGCAAAATACAACAGCCATTCCTATTAAAATCACTACAGAAATTAGGAATAAAGGCAATATTTCTTAAAAAGATAAGTATATATCTAAAATCACTGGCAAGCATTTTCTGTAATAAAGGTAAGGTAGAAACCTTCCCAATAAGATTGGGGTGAAACAAGGATGTCCATTATCATCACTCTTACTCAATATAATATTAGAAATGTTAGCATTAGTAATAAGAAAAAGAAAAGGAAATTAAAGGAATCAGAGTAAGCAATGAGGAAACAAGACAATTTGCAGATGACATAATGTTACACTAAGAGAACACTATAGCATCAACCAAAATAGATAAAATGATTAGCAACTTTAGCAAAATTTTAGAATATAAAATAAACTCACATAAATCATCAGCATTTTTTCATATGACAGCAAGAAATAGAAACTTCATTTAAAGTAACTATAAATAATACAAAATATTTAGACATATACCTGCCAAGACAAACCTAGGAATATATGAACACAAGCACAAAAACACTTTTCAAATACACACAGTCAGAATTTAAACATTTGAAAAAGTATCAATTTCTCATGAATAGGGAGAGCCAATGTAATAAAAATGATAATTCTGTCTAAACTAATTTACTTATGAAATGCCATACCAAGTAAACTGCCAAAACATTATCTGATAAAGCTGGAAAATACAGCAACAAAATTTACTGGGAAGAATAAAAAGTCAAGAATATTAAGGGAATTAATGAAAAAAATACAAAGGAAAGTAGCTGTGTTATGAAGCAGTAACTATAAAAACTATATCATTCTGGTTAAGAAATAGAGAGGTAAAATAGTTAGTTAGGTACACAAAAGGAAATGACAGAATTAATCCAGTGTTTGATTAAGTTGCAAAACTCTAGCATTGGTAGTAAGAACTCAGTATTTGACAAAACACTGTTGGAAAAGAAAAAAACACAAACTAGGAATAGAGCAATGACTATATTATATAACAACATAAGTGGTAAATGGGTCCATGTTATAGATATAAAGGGGGACACTATAAGCAAACTAGAAGAGCAAGGAATAGCCTACATGTCAGATATATGGAAAAGGAAAACCTTATTGATGAAACAAGAGATAGAGAGCATTACACAAAGCAACATACATAATTTTGATTATGTTAAATTGAAAAGCTTTTATACAAACAAAACCAATGCAACCAAGATTAGAAGGAAAGCAGAATGCTGGGAAACAATCTTTGCTGCAAGTTTTTCTGATAAAGAATTCATTTCTCAAATATAAAGAGAACTGAATCAAGTTTATAAGAATACAAGTTGTTCTCTAATTGATAAATGGTCAAAGAATATAAATAGATAGTTTTCAGATGAAGTAATCAAAGCTATCCATAGGCATATGAAGAACTACTCTAAATAACTATTGTCCAGAGAAATATAAATTAAAACATCTCTGAGATACCAATATGACAAAAAAGGAAAGTGATGAATATGGGAGAGTATGTTGGAAAGTTTGGATTCTAATGCACTATAAGTAGAACTGTGAATTGATCTATTATGAAGAGAATTTTGAAACTAGGAACAAAGGATTACCAAACTTTGCATATTTTTTGACCCAGCAATACCCTAACTAGATAGTATTTTAGAGATGATAAAAGAGGGCAAAGACTTACATATGCACAAAATTTTTGTAGCAGCCCATTTCATGATAGAAACTATTAAAAATTTAAGGTGATTATCATTTAGGTAATGAAGATTGAAGCATATATTTTTTACTTTAACATTTTTCTGAGTTTTCCCCCCCTTTTAATTTGTTTCTTCTTTCACAACAATGTATAAATGGAAACATGATAGCACATGTACAAATTAGATCAAACTGCTTACCCTCTTCAGAAGATAAAAAGGGAAAAGGAGGGAAGAAGAAAACATTTAAACTTAAAATCTTATAAAAATGCACCCTAAAATGTATGTATCTGAGGATGTCATGTATCTGGGGGGAAATGAAATACTATTATTTTCAAAGAAAGAAGGAAGGAAGAAAGGAAAGAAAGGAGAAAGGGAGGACAAGAATATTATTTATTTATCTATTTTGTAATCCCAGCACTTAGTATAACTTGTGAAACATAATAGGGACTCACCAAATTCTTATTGATTGATGCACTTTGTTTTTCATATAAATTAAACAATACTGTATGTTTAAAGGTAGTAGAGGAATAAGAAAATGTAGAGAGAGAGGGAAAAAAAGATTGTAAGGCAGCATATAATGCAGGATTTTTTTCCTGCATAATTGGCTTGGGCAGCCTGTCCATCTAATCTGGATAACTCACATCCTAATCAACCGCATGTTGATCTGGACTGATTGCTAAGGTGACCACCAATGATTTATCTTCTGCAGTCTTGCCTTTCTCCAGCCATTTTTGGGCCACATACAGAAGTGGGCACAACCTCATTAAATTGTCCCCTCAGGATGGCAGGGCACTATCTGCTTTTGGCTGATGAAAAGCATAAGAGTAGCTAATTAATTCACCCAAGGTTATCAAGGCAGTTGAATTTGGCTCTGTAATAAGAAGCTAAGGATTCTTGTTCATGTGGCACTCTGTTAATCAGCATGAATACAATGCCATCTTACAATACTGAGGTATAATATTAGATGGGAACAAGCTTCATTTTTAATGAAATGGCAGAATAGATATGATTGGTCTCCAGTCTGTGAACATGAAGCACAAAAGGCCAGATTTCAGAAGCCTTTCAAGAACTACAAAAGATCCACGATTTCACCATGACAGAAAGTCTCTTCATCAGGAGATAAACTATTCTATCTGGACTTCCTTCATAACTTACTATGACCACAGAAGCTCTTCACCTGATGGTCAGCCTTCTGGTAAAGAGCCTCCTTAACTCATCGAGCAAGGTCCTCAGGTCACAGGCACCCCTCCAGGAATCTTTCCCTCTATTCTCAGACCCCATGTGAAGGATTCTTTATTCTTGGTAGGATCTTTAGGACATTACAATCTTGAGAATGTAAGATTACCTCCAGGCCAATCAAGTTGTCAGCCAAGGATGTAAAATAGTTCACCAAATAACAGTGGAAAAAAATTAAAGGGGCACAAAATAGACTGAATAGAGCAGAGTAAGAGTAGGGCAGAGTATAAACACTGGCTTTACTTTCAGGAGGAAGATATGGGTTCAAATCCTGATTTAGATACTCATAAACTCTGACTGGGCAAGTCCTCTCTGTTTCACTATCTTCACCAGCTTCTCAGTTTCCTCAACTGTAAAATGAGGAGATTAGAATTAATGCCCTATATGGTCTCCTCCAGTTTGACATTGATTATCATATAAGTCAGGGGATCTTATTTTTATTTTTTCGATGTCTGGAATCCCTGTTAGTCTTATGAAACCTATGGATCCTGTTATCACAATAGTTTTTTTTTTAATAAATAAAACAAAATATATGATAACAAAGAAAACTAGATCACACTGAAGCACTATTATTAAAATATTTTTTTAAGAAAAGAAGTGTACAGATCCTAGTTTAAGAAGTCTTGATATAAGTGAAGTTTAGGAAGATGGAAAGATATATATATTTTTAAAAATAATATAAAATAAATAAAGGCGCATATTGTTATGATGTGATAGGAAAATTCTATGAGCGTTACTTAATTATTTTGATTAGTTCATCGATAGTCTCTGTGCTTTTTGTGATCACATTAATTGGGGTTGGCATAGGAACTTCCAGCATTTTGTGTAAAACAAAGCAATTAATAAATCAACAAAATTTACCTGGACTTAAGAATGTTACCTGACATCCAGCATGAAGACACTCACAAAACCTGTGTCAAATGTACTTTTGAGGAGAGCACTTTGCGAACTTCAAGTTCTAGATAAATTGCAATTATTATTGGGGCAACCATAAATAATCAATCAAATAATTTCTTTTTAGCAGTAAAGGCATAGTTTGATTAGATAACATTAATGAAGAAGGGACATAATCAGAATGGTTTTATGGCTTCTTTGGGCACCATGATCCTAGGAGGCTAATAGCAGAGATAGATGTTAGAAGTATTGTCAACAATGAAGAGGGTTTGTTGGGGGTAATGCTCAAAAGGGCACAAATCCTCAAACCTCAAGGAGGATTCAATAAGAACTCTTCTTATGAATAAAATAGGATGAGTAACCAATCAAGAAATAGCTATTTTCTTTAATTTTCCAAAGAATATTTTGATTGAGGACAACCCTGAGGTACCACTACACACTTGTCAGATTGGCTAAAATGACAGGAAAAGTTAATGATGAATGTTCGAGGGGATGTGGGAAGGCTGGGACACTGATGCATTGTTGGTGGAGCTGTGAATGGATACAGCCATTCTGGAGAGCAATTTGAAACTATGCTCAAAAAGTTATCAAACTGTGCATAACCTTTGACCCAGCAGCATTTCTATTGGGCTTATATCCCAAGGAAATCATAAAGGAGGGAAAGGGACCTATATGTGCAAGAATGTTTGTGGCAGCCCTTTTTGTAGTGGTTAGAAACTGGAAACTCAATGGATGCCCTTCAATTTGAGAATGGCTGAATAAATTATGGTATATGAATATTATGGAATATTATTGCTCTGTGAGAAACAATCAGCAGGACGATTTCAGAGAGGCCTGGAGAGACTTGCATGAACTGATGCTGAGTGAGATGAGCAGAGCCAGGAGATCATTATACACAGCAACAACAATACTATATGATGATCAATTCTGATGGACATGGCTCCCTTCAACAATGAAATATTTCAAACCACTTCCAATTGTTCACTCAAGAAAGCCATATACACCCAGAGAGAGGGATGTGAAATGTGGACCACAACATAACATTCTCATACTCTTGATTGATGTTTGCTTACATTGTGTTATCTTTATCTGATATGTCTTTTATGTAGATACGATTTTTCTTGCACAACAATGATAAGTTTGGAAATATGTATACATATATTTGATTTGCCAAGTATTTTAACATAATTAACATGTAGCGGATATCCTGCCATCTAGGGGAGAGGTGGGGAGCTGGGGGGGGGAAATCTGTAACAGAAAGCTATGTAAGAGTTAATGTTGAAGAATTACCCATACATATGTTTTGCAAATAAAATAAAATTAAAAAAAAGAATATTTTGATTGAATTATTTGAAAGCGTGGGTACTTAGTTGAATATGATCAGTTCTGGGTCTATTCTTCAGGACTTTAAGGATGACATGTTATAATTGGAAGAAGACAACTTAAAAAAATTCTTCTTGAAAGGGAATGTGCCAAAGGAATATTTAAAGGAATTAGGGAACTTTTGGGATGCAGACATCCTCCAACAGTGGAATTTCTACATGCCTCAGGGTAAAAAAGAACTTATGTAAAAACTGAAAAAGAATGTAAGATCATATAAGAGAGGTAGAAGAAAAATGGGGAAAATAAATGAGAATTATGCAAGAGAATTATGAAAAAAAAAAGGCTTGGAAAACTTCCAGAATGAGTCTAATGGAAAAAGGAGATACAAAAATCATCTGAAGAAAAAAATGTCCTTAAAGAGTACAAGTGACCAAATGGAAATCCAGAAGAATAAAAAATAATTAAGTGTAAAATACATCATGGAAAAAAAAATAATTTACCTAGAAAATAGATCCAGCAGAGACAATATCAGAATCATACTACTTGTATGTAATAATCAAAAGGGAGATATGGATAGCGTCTTTCAAGAAATTGTCAAGAAATACTGTCCTGATGTCTTGGAAACAGAGGGTGAAATAAGCATTGAAAGAATCCATCAATCATCTCAGAAAAGAGATCCCAAAATAAAAACTCCAAGAAACATCAGGTCAAGGCAAAAATACTACAAAGAGTCACAATCAGAAATATACAGGACTTGACAGATGAAACATTAAAGAGCATGGGACATAATATTTCTGACAATCAAAGAGCTAGTTCTAGAATCAAGAATAACTTACCCAGTAAAAAAAAAGTATAATACATCAAGGGGAAAAGTATACCTTAAATAGATGAATTTCAAGCTTTCATAAGGAGGAACTAAATCCAAAATTTGACTTCCAATATCAACATCCAAGACAAAGATAAATAGCTAAAAATTAATTAAAAAAATAACATAAGGAATTCAGTAAAGCTAAATTGTTTATATCTGTACATGGAAAGATGATACTTTTAACTGTTAAAAACAGTATCACTGGAGTCTACTTGTCAAGACAAAGTCAGGAACTATATAAACATAATTACAAAACTCTTTCCACACAAATAAAGTCATATCTAAACAATTGGGAGAATAACAAGTATTCATGGTTAGGCCAAGCTAATATAATAAAAATGACAATTCTACCTAAATTAATCTACTTATTCAGTACCATACTAATCAAACTGCCAATTTTCTAGAATTTAAAATTCTAAAAAATCATAAAATAAAAAACTTCATCTGATCAAGAGTTTCAAAGGAATTAATGAAAAAATGCAAATGAAGGCAGTTTGGCTATATCAGATCAGAAACTATATTAGAAAGTAGTGGTCATCAAAACTATTTGGTACTGGCTAAGAAATAGAGTTGTTCATTGGTGGAATTGGTTAGGTTCACAGTACAAAATAGTCAATGACTATAGTAATCTAGTGTTTGATAAACTCAAAGACCCCCAGCTTTTTGGGATAAGAACACACTATTTGACAGAAATTGCTAGGAAAACTAGAAAATAATATGGCAGAATGTAGGCATTGACCAACACCTAAAACCCTACACTAAGATAAAGTCAAAGTGGGTTCATGATTTAGACATAAAAAGTGATACTATAAGCAAATTAGAACAAAGCATAGTCTACCCCTCAGATCTGTGGAAAAAGAAGGAATTTGGGCCCAAAGAAGAACTAGAGTATATTATAAAAAGCAAAATGGATCATTTTGATTATATATTAAGTTAAAAAGGTTTTGTACAAACAAAATCAGTGCAGATTAAAAGGGAAGCAGAAAACCGGGAAAAAACTTTTACATCCAAGGGTTCTGATAAAAGTCTCATTTCTAAAATATATAGAGAATTGACTCAGTTTTTTAAGAATGCAAGCCATTTTGCAATTGATAAATGATTAAAGGATATGAATAGACAATTTTCAAATGAAGAAATTAAATCTATTTCTAATCATATGAAAAAATGCTTGTAGTTACTATTGATCAGAGAAATGCAAATTAGGAAAACTTTGAGCCACCACTACACACATCTCAGATTGCTAAGATGAAAAATGAAAAGGTAATGATAAATGTCAGAAGGCATGTGGGAAAACTAGGAAGCTAATGCATTGTTGATGGAGTTGCAGAATGGTCCAAGCCTTCTGAAGAGCAATATGGAACTATATCCAAAAGCTTGTCAAACTGTGCATACCCTTTTTATCTAGCGGTGTCTCTACTGGGTCTGTATCCTAAAGAGATCATAAAAAGGAAAAGCACCCACATGTACAAATATGTTTGTAGCAGCCTTTGTTGTAGTGGCAAGGAAATGGAAACTGAGGGATGCCCATCAGTTGGAGAATGGATGAATAAATTATGGTATCAGAATGTTATGAAATATTATTATTCCATAAGAAATGATCAGAGAAATTTGCATGAACTGATTTTAAGTGAAGTGACTAGAATGAAGAGAACATCGCATACAGCAACAAGATTATGTGACAATCAATTCTGTACCTCTTGTAAACTACAATGAGGTTATTCACACCAATACCAATAGAACTGTGATGGAGAGAGTCATCTGCACCTAGAAAGTGGACTGTGGGGAATAAATGTAGATCATAACATAGTATTTTTGCTTTTTTTGTTGTTGTTGGCTTGATTTCTGTGTTCTTTCTCATTCTCTCTCTTTTTGATCTGATTTGGTTTCTGCAGCTTTGTGAAAACATGTATAGAAGAATCACGCATTTAACATATAGTAGATTACTTGCTGTGTAGAGCAGGGGGTTGGGGCAGGGAGAGAGAAAAATTTTGCAACACAAGGTTTTGCAAGGGCGAATGTTGAAATTATCTTTGCCTGTATTTTGAAAGTAAAAAGCTATTATTAAAAAATTAAAAAAAAATAAAAATGTATATATATTTATTTAAAAAAACAAAAACAACTATCATAATACTATAGCTAGAAGGAATATACATTGACAGAAGATATGAATATCTTCTGGGAATGGCATAAAAAATAAGGGATGAGAAACAAGTACATTAATTGCAGAACAACGGAATAGGTATAATGGTGTAAATTATTTCACATGAAGAGGCACAAAAGATCTATTACATTAGAGGCTTTGTGAGAGGGTGGATGATGAACATCGCTTAAACCTTACTCTCATAAGTATAAGCTCAAAGAGGAAAAAATGTACACAATCAGTTGAATATAAAAATTTATCTTACCCAACACAGAAGTGGGAGTGGAGAACATTGAGTAAAGGGGAGTAATAGGTGGTGATTGACAAAAGGTGGGGCAGATTGAGGAAGGTGATAAGCAGAAAGAAAACACTGATAAGGAGGAAAAGGGTGAAAGAAAAAGGAAGATCAACAGGAAGAAGAATAGGATAGAAGGAAATACAATGATGGTAATCTTAATTGAATGTGAATTGGATAAATTCTCCCACAAAATGGAAACAGGAGGGTAGATCAAAAACCAAAATCCTACAACATATAATTTAGAATAAACACATTTGGAAGCAGAGAGACACACAGAGAGTAAAGGTAAAGCACTGGAGAAAAATCTATTATGCTTCAGCTGAAGTAAAAAAATAAATAAATAAAAGTATGAGTAACAATTCTGATATCAAAGTAAAAGCAAAATAAAGATAGACCTAATTAAATAAGGAAGAAAACTATATCTTACTAAATGGTAAACATAAACAATGTAGCAATATTAATAGTAAACATATATGCAACAAGTGAAATCTTATCCACATTTTTAAAGGAAAAGTTAAGCTAAAGGAAGCAAATGACAGCAAAACTATTCTGTTGGGAGACTTCAACTCTCCTCTCTCAGAAATTGATAAATCCAATCAAAAATAAGTAAGAAACTAGGAAGTAAATAGTTTATTAGACATCATAAGCAAATAAAAAGGACAAGAAATAGATTACTTGGCAGATCTATGGGAAAGGGGAATACTAAGCACTAGAAAAAGTAAAATAGATTATTTTGTATATATTAAATTATAAGTTTTAGCACAAGCAAAACCAATACAACCAAGATTATAGGGAAAGCAGAAAAACAGAGAACAATCTTTATAGCAAGTGCCTCTGATAAACATCTGATTTCTCACATATTTAGAGAACTAAGTCAAATTTATAAGAATACAAGCCATTCCCAGTTGCTAAATGGTTAAAGGTAGTTTTCAGATGAAGAAATCAAAACTATCTATAGGCACATGAAGAAGTATTTTAAATCATTGTTGTCTAAAAAAATGCAAATTAAAATGTTTCTGAGATGCTACTTCATACCTATGAGATTGGCTAATATGAAAAAAAAAGTGATAATATTGAAGAGGATATGGGAAAATAGGTGAACTAATGCATTTTGGTAGAATTATGAATTGATCCAACCATTATGAAAAGTAATTTATAACTAGAATCAAATGATAAACAAATTGTGCATTCCATTTGACCCAGCAGTACCATGACAAAGTCTGTATTCCAAATGTTTGTCCTTTGTTTTTGAAGAGTGATGGCATAACATGCAAGTGTTTTACATTTAAATGAGGGAGGGCTGTGAAAGGTCACCTGCCTCACTTTTCCCTCCAGATCCATCTGGGTTCAGTGGCAAGATATAGATAAAAGACAACTGGAGATCACCCCAGATAAAATGGGAGATCTTGGCCTTTTAAAGGTAAGGTCTTCAATAGGTCTCAGTTTGTAACCCAAATAGATCATAAAAAGGGGAAAAGACCTACATGTATAAAAATATGTATAACAATTCTTTTTCTGATGGACAAAAATATTAGAAATTGAGTAGATGCCCATCATTTGGGAAATGGCTGAACAAGCAGTGATATATGAATGTAATGGCATATTATTTTGCAATAAGAAATGATGAACAGGCAGATTTCAGAAAACCTTTGGAAAGACTTGTATGGACAGATGAAAAAATTAAATGTGCAGAACCAGAAAACATTATTTACAGAATCAGCAATATTGTGTAAGGATCAGCTATGAGTAAGTTCTTATGAGCAACACAATGATCCAAAACAGGTACAATGGACTCACAAAGGAAAATCCTATCCTAAATCAGATAAAAAAAGTTGATGGATTCTGAATATAGATTGAAGTATATTTTCCCCACCTACTTTATTCTTTCTAGTGTTTTTTTTTAGTTTCATTTTTGTTTCTTCTTTCACAACTGTAATTAAAATAGAAGTACATTTTATATGCTAGTACATGCATAAAATATATCAAAATGCCTGTCATCTTCAGAAGAGGAAAGGAAAGGGAGGAAGGAACAAAATTATGAATTTCAAAATCATGTAAAATTAATATTGAAAATGTTCTTGAAATCTAAATAAGGAAAATAAAATACAATTAAAAAAATAAAATAAAGTAAAGGAATTAGGTTTCTATTACAGCTACATGAAGCTTGGAACACTGCCAAGAATGAATTGTAAGACAAACAAAAGGACAAAAAAGAATAAAGGGGAAAAGTCCATGGAATATTGAAAACCAAAAGGTTACTGTGAAGTATAAATAAGTATAGAAAATAGCACAAAATGTCATCTGGATCCTAATACTGACATAAAAGTCATCAAGCAGCAGGGTGCTAGCACACACTTACCATATGTACTAACGTTCTGATTAATTGCATGCCACATAAAATGTATTTTTTTAAATTTGCAAATCAGTCAGATGTTAACCTTCTGCAAACCAAACTCTCCAAAGTATGCTGAATATTCTAACTATATTAAAGTTAATGGAGAATGAAATAATTTTCTTCTGGAAGTTATATCACTAAGAGGGAATGATGGTGATCTATGAAATGTGCCTTCTTAGGAAATTCATGTAACTACTACTCCCCAAAATAGACCTAGTAACTTTTAGATAATTTAATTGATACAAAGCTTTAAAAAAAACCAAAAACAAATTAGGTCTTTTTATTTCACCCAGGCTGGGAGGTCTTTGGTTACTTCTAAACTAGATCTCACATTGATCAGCTTGAGAGCATTGGCCTGCTCTGTATCAAACCTGAGACACTTTTTCTCTCCTTAGACAGTATTCCTAGAAGCTCAGCATAGTGATACCATACAATGTGAACTTAGTCTGGAAGCTTTAAGACCCTAAAACCATACTAATTTATTAGATATATAATATATATGTGTATATACACACCCACACACATATATATATATAATATATGTTACCCTGTAGCATATAGGTCCATGTGTATGTTTATACAATTTCTGAAAATAATGTTTTTGGTTTTCTTTTAGGGGTATTAATAAGGCTCAAGATTTCCCCACATTATTATTATCCTCTGATCACTCAAATTCCTGGTATATAGGCTCCTTAGTTCCCTCATTGACTCCAACTTAGGACTACACTGTATATACTTGAATCAAATTGGTAATTCTCTTTATCTATCCTTGGCCTATTTCATGCCATTTCTACTTTCTCTGAACCATCTCAGTGATTGTAATGTTAGGGTTCAAGTGTGGTAGCCCTACTATCCTTGATGAGAGAGAAGGAGCACAAAATAATTTGTTAACTTAAAAATTTTATTACTTCTTTTTGATATGATCTTTTCACATTTTGCTCCCATGAATGCCCTTGAGATAACTTTCCTTAGTTGGCTATCTTGTGCTGCTTTTATTAAAATTATGATTCCCTTCACTGCTTCTATTTCATAAAACAATAATGTTAGGATTCATATACTATCCTTCTTTGTAAAATTTTATGGCTAAGTTTGCATTTGAATTCAATTTTGTTTGTGGTTTATATCTATCTCCATTTGTTAAGTAAGTCAAATGTTTACTGACTGTGTTGTGGCAATGAATTGGCTTTAGCTTATCTTCTGAATAGATTTGTTATAATTATTGATGATATCATTTCTATTGTCCATTCTCTATTTATATTGAGAAGAGCTGGTATGAATACTGCATGTTTTAATCTTCTTAGTCGTATGCCATACACACACACACACACACACACACACACACATATACACATATACTTAAAACAATGACAGCTAAACTTCCATTCTTGTTTAGTACAAATTATAATCTTACTTCTGTTCCTAGACAACTGACTCAAGGGTAACTCAAGAAGTACAGATTTTTTTTTTTGTCTGTTAGAAATTAGTCAGATTTATTCATTATGATATTATTTGTTTCAAATCATGTGCAATAACTACAAATTCAGTTTTTTAAGAACTTGTTCATGATACAGAGGCATGAAAATTCTGTATAATATGCTCTTATCTTAAACCAAATTTTCTCATATATTTCTCCCCATCCTTACCTTCTGTCTTCTTTGTAGTGAATTCCTAAAGAATCAGTATGTATGGTGGAGAGACTTATCAAGCCTTATCTTATTAGTCTTATCAAGTTCCTCATAAAATTTCTCTTCCTATTCTACCACATGAGGAAAAAAAAAAAGTAAGGGTAATCTATTCCTCAATGAAAATATCAGTAGGGTGGCTTTCAGAAACAAGCAACATTTGACAACAGATTCCATCTTTACTGTCTCACAACTTCCTGAAAGATGTAGCAAATATAAGATGATTTTGCTATTGTTTGTTGACTATGAAAATATATTTAACTTGGTGAAGTAAAAGTTCACCTTCCAGGCTCTTATACAACTGGGAATCTACCTTCCATTCATATACTCACTTGAATAGGTCATTCAGGATTCCTTGTAGACATAATAACAGAAATCACTCTGTTCAATATCTCTCTGACTGTAAGCATCAGATAAATTACAATACAGCACTTTTGGTTTATCTGTATGCACAGGAAAGGTCAAATGAATATCTATTGTCCAGATTTTTTCATATATCTGAATGGAAACTCTATTCAGCTTATCCAATAGTGTGTATATCTAGGACAAGTACAATAAATTGTGTCCAGAGTTGACAAGAAGAAAAGCAAAGTAGATTGATTTGGGAAATTGTAAAGTAGTTCTTTTGATTCCAATTTCCTCAAAACAGCAAAGGTACATTTTTTTCCATGCAAACATTTTACAGGTATTCCTGGATGGCCATGAAACTTTGAATATGACTATTTCCAAAGAAGTAGGAAGAATATTACACAAAACACTGTAGAAAGGTAGATGGTAGATGTGAGGATGTTGCAATATACAATCAAAGAGCAATTCAGAAGAAGGAACAAATCAGGACATCAAGGAAATACATGGTAGAAAAAAAAAGAGGGGCCTGGTCCCTGGTCATGTAGCCAGTTTGCAGAATGATAAGTAAACAACCAGAACCTTTCACTGGTCCTTGAAAAAATGGTTAGGTCTATCTTCATGAATTGTAAATCCACTGTGACAAACATTTAGGAGGACATGAAGAGCAATCCTATAGAATGGAATGATATGATTGAATTATGGTCTACCTTAGAGGAAATTTCTGGTCTCCAGGAAGACCTGGACTAAAGTCTAGTCGCTGGCACGTGCTGACTGCATGATCAAAGTCTCTTATGGCTTAAGCAAGTCTCTAAGACCATTCAATGTAGAGACTGCTCACCAGAATTCATAGAAGAAGGGTTTCTTTTAATATGGATATTCCCTATTTCAATGAAATCACAAGTTTGACTCCTATCTCTAATAAAGAAAAGTGCATATCACTTTTATATTTTATGTAAAATTTCATATACATATATATGTGTATGAATTTATAATTTTGCTCTGCATTGGATAGAGATGATACACAGTATCTCACTCAACAGATAAATTATACAATTTCTATTAATACCTTTGCGTAGGCAAGTCATTTGCAATGAATAAAATTATCACCAAATTCAATTACTTGGTATAATACCATTGTGAATAAAAATTAATCAGTGAATCCTCCTGTCACCCTTGGAATATGGCACAAAAGAATGATTCAAAATCTTTATTTCTGGGCTCAGTCACCACCATGGAGCAATCAGCTCCTTTACCTTATGTTCCTTCTGCCAGTCTCTCAGTGCTTTAACATTCCTTGGACCTATGGAATTGTTAATGACCAGCCACATCTCCTGGTTCATCTGCCTCTATTATTATTGATACACAAACTCATTACCCACTTTACATGTGTTCAAACTTTGATTGTTTCCTCTTGCAATGTTGATGAATAAAGGCTAATCCCTTCTAGTAGTCAAAGCATTTATTTAAGCAAATATACATCATTATTCAGTTTTCATTAGAATCCAGAATGCGATTTTTTAAGTAGCCCATCATATATATGTTTATTCTTAAATCTTTCCAGGCCTAAATTTCTGAATCTTAGAATCTGTTCTGAGATTTTCAGTTCTGTTTTGCTGAAGTATAATGCAAATATGGAAGCCCAGAAGGACAATATAACTTTTATGGAAAATGGTTAAAAGTGACAGGCAAAATTAATAAAAATCCACATTTCTAAAATCCTTGAAAAATATTTTTCACAAAAATAACCCTATGAAGTAGGGTTACATATATATATGTGTATATATACATACACACACACACATGTATATATATATATATATACATAGCACAAGGATTATGTTCTCAATTTCATTGATGAGGAAATGAAGTCTCAGTGAGATTGCCTGACTTGTATAACGTCATCTATCAGGACTTGAATACAAATCAAAAACTGTTCTTGTTGTTTTAATTGTTGTTGTTATTATTATTATCCAAATCTTTGCTCTTTTCACATCATTTCAAAACACTCTTTTAAGGATTATCAGAATGTATTTTTCCCCTTGTGCATTCATATACAGAAGTTGGAGTTCCTATCATATTAATCTCTGCTTGTCTAAAGCACATGCCACAAATTTAAAGCAAGCAACATTAAATGAAATAGAAGAGCAAACTAAAGAATGGGGAGTTGAATCATATATTAATAGTTCTTGACCCTCATTCCCAAGTGGCTGTCCTCCCTGCCTGTCTCCCTGTAGTGCTTCTTAATATATGACTAAACCCTGTCTATCCAAAAGACTTAGGGAGAGACATACCAGTTTATTCATGGGAGACTATTAATTAAGGTGTTGGTTTTGGCATTATATCTCCTCCAGCTATCTAGCTAGCCTTCAAGGTTAGCTCACCATCTGCCAGTTATTATTGTTGAACATCTCTCCCTCTTTCCTTCTTTTGACCACTATCCTCCAAGGCAGACCCAAGATTTTTTCTCCATTACAATTTCCCTGAACCCATGCTTCAGATCCTGGGATAGGTAATCCTTCCATCTTTGGAAATTTGTCTCTGGGAATTAAAGCATTTGATTGGTGACTTCATACTAACCCATACAGACTTCATTAAGTACTGGTGGGATTTAAACACCTGACAATGCTTGGTCTTCATATATCATCTAGCTGTCCTCCCAGGCTAACTTCTCACTATCTGGCTATACATGCATTTTCTATTCACTTCCATTTTTTTTTTTTTTTACTCATTAAAACAAAATTACCCTTTCTGAAATCTTTTGTGTTTTGTTTTAGAATTTGTTTTAGAATTTGGGCTGCTTCATAGCAGGGACTATATCTCTTTAAAAAAATAAGCATCATAGTTCTTAGGACATAGACACTCGTATAAATGGCTAATAAATGATTTGTCTTCAATCATTCATTTATTTTTTCAAGAAGTCTCAGTTTAGCCTCTTCTCTTACCTTGCCTTACCTTTCTTTCTCTTCTCTTGTATTTTCTTGTTTTCTTTTCCTTTGGCTTCCCTTACCATACTATTGGCTTTTTTAAATGGCGAAAGGATAACTACTGGAACAATGGGCTATATGTTACCACTAGACAGTTTATTTTGGGAAGCTTTAGTTTCCCATATATAAAATGAGGACCTTGAACTAAATGACTTCTATGTGCCCTTTTCATTCTGATCCCATGATTCTATGATCATCATTAGAGTTCACAGTGGATACCAGAGCTTGAATACGAGTTTTTTACCATTCCCCTCCCCAACATGGATCAGCATCTTTCAACCATATTATAACTCCATTTTTCTTCACCTTCCCACCCCCTTCTTAAGCTGGATTTTCTCTAACAAATCATAGTGTATTCTGGGAGTCAAGATTACCCATGGGCTCATAGAGAACCTCCAGGGAAATGCAGTCAATAGAGAATTCCCCTAGCTAGTGAAACTCACACAGCCCCATCTAAGGGAATGTAGTACACAGTGTGCAGCCTTCTAGGGAGGAAATTTAATTTTCATAAACAAAAGATTCGATACAATATGAAACTAAAAAGACAGTACGTGCTTGTTGTTATTTATTTTTTAAACAAAATGTTATGATTTGAGATAATCCAGAGCACTGCAAAATGCAATCAATAATTCAAACAAATATGACAAATATGTCAAATGACATTAATGTGTCTAACTTTTTGCAAAACTATTTATGTTAAATCCTGTGGTACCATATCTCTAAGTTAGATAAAGATCCTGGGCCTCTGATTCAACAACCTATAGATTAGTCTCAGGCTCATAAATTATTGACCACTTGTCACAAAAGGATTCTTAGAGAGTTCAGCCATCTCAATCTGTAGATGAGATAACTGAGGATCAGTGTGTGTTTGTGTGTGTGTGTGTGTGTGTGTGTGTGTGTGTGTGTGTGTGAGAGAGAGAGAGAGAGAGAGACACCCAAGGTCACAAAGTTTTCTAGATGTAAATTTGGGAGAAGATCCTTACCTATTTTATCTGTCTCTGTTATGCTTTAGTTATTACTAACATTTATCATTCTGAGGGGGAAAATGCTCCCTGACAATTTATAGAAAGCAAACAATATCAAGGTATAAAAGCCAATACTAACTCAGAAATATTTGATTCCTTCCAGAAGTTAGAAATATTTTCAGAGTTTTTTAATCTCCTTTCCACTTCTCTTTTCCAATTCAGAAAGACTTCAAATGTCCTTTTTACTCCCATTAAATTTAAATTTTAATTAATGTGCAATAGAAAATTTCCTTTCAGTCAGAACATTGATTGGCCATTTAAAATATCCATGAAAGTAGATGATAAATGAAGGATCACAGAATTTTTGAACAGGAAAGGACTTTTAATAGTCATTTAGTTCTATACTATCTCTTTCTTTTCAAGTGAGGAAAACTGAAGCTGAGGGCTTTTATGTGACTTGTCCAGAATCACAAGGAAACCTAGCAACAGACTCCAATACTGACCCTGACTTTCTTGATGCCCTGTCTACTGTACTCCCAGCCATCACATTAGAAACCAGGATATTGATGCTAAGGGGAAAACACAGAGGAATAGCAAGTTTTGCCAAAAGTGAGGCAATGGAGCCTGTCTAAAGAGCATCAATGTAGGAAAGTTGTAATCAATATGGGGGAAAATCCATTTTAGGAAAGAAGAAGTTAAAAAAAAAAACAAAGTCCCTCCCCTAGAGGTGAATAAAGCCTAAGTACAAACCACTCAGACAGGAGAAATATCTATTTGCTGAGTCTTTTAGGGGAAAAATGGAGCCCTTTATGAGCAAAGGAGCTTTTGTAGAATCTGTGGTTGGATACTTTATCATCAGCATTGTCTCTCCACAGCTTCTCTTTCTAGAAATAATAGTCCTTAAATCAAATAGGACTCAAATTCAAAATTACATAATTTATCAATTAGGGACTCTAGCAGAGGGGTGGCCTACATTAGGGGGAGTCAGGGTCACTATATTTGATGTCTTTCTTAGTTTCCAAAAAAGATTCCTGCCAGGTGTTGGCCCAAGATGATGATGAAAAGGTAATAAAATCCCTGTACAAACGTACACCAAATATTTGGTAATAAACAAATATAGCTCACACAGGACAAAAATATATCTGTGAGTATGAGGTGAACAATCAAAGGCAAAATAATTTTAAAATAATTATAATTTATTAAATTACTTGTCTTCCTCCAATCCAAGCCATATGTCGCAGAATTGCTCAGGTTATTTATTTGTTTTCAACTCATTAATTCTTAGTACTGGACAAAATGCAACAGAAAGTAAAATGTGTTCCGAATCTCCTGTGATTTCTCTTTCCAGTATTCTTCTCTGACTTTTACCTATTTTCTTTCTATTACACTCACTGAGAATTTGTAATAGATAAAACACTGGACTTGGAGTCAGAAGACCTGAATTCAAATCCTTTGTCATAAATTAAATGTATGACCTCAGGCAGAACATCTCTTGGCTCAGTTTTCTCATCTAAAACATAGACATGAATCAGAAAATTCATGTCATCATCATCATCATCATTATCATCAATAGCATTTATATGGGTGATTTAAAGTTTGCAAAGTATAAAGTGTGTGTGTGTGTAGTATTTGTGCACATGTGTATATTTTACCCTCAAAAAATAAACTCTAGGAGGATGATACTGTCATTATTCTTGTTTTACAGGTGAGAAAAATGAGGGTGACTAAAATTATAGGATTTATTCAAGGTCATAAAGCTAGTAAGTATCTGAGGTCAAATTTGAATGACTAGGTCAAATGTACTATGGTACTAGCAGATTTTATTTTGTTATTTTGTTTTACAAAATTGAAATAGTTCTCCATTGCACAATATTATTATTTTTTTTATTTTTTATTAAAGCTTTTTATTTGTATAACATATGCATGGGTAATTCCCCAACATCGATCTTTACAAAGCTTTCCATTACAAATTTTACCCCCAGTCCCCTCCCCTCCCCTAGATGGCAGGAAGTCCACTACATGTTAATAATGTTGAAATGCTTGAGAAGTTATGCAAGAAAAATCCTATCTACAAGAAAAAAAAAAGAATCAGAGAAAGGCAACACAATGCAAGCAAATGTCAATAGAGATCATGAAAATGTTACGTTGTGGTCCATATTTCATTTCCCTCTCTCTGGGTGTAAATGGCTCTCCTCAGTGAACAATTGGAACTGGTTTGAGACAATTCTTTGTTGCAGAAAGCCATGTCCATCAGAATTGATCATCATGTAATACTGTTGTTGCTGTGTATGATGATCCCCTGGTTCTGCTCGTTTCACTCAGCATCAGTTCATGCAAGTCCCTCCAGGCCTCTCTGAAATCGTCCTGCTGGTCGTTTCTTACAGAGCAATAATATTCCATAACATTCATATACCATAATTTATTCAGCCACTCTCCAATTGATGGGCATCCCTTCAGTTTCCAGGTTCTAGCCACTACAAAAAGGGCTGCCACAAACATTCTTGCACATGTGGGTCCCTTTCCCTCCTCTAAGATCTCTTTGGGATATAGGCCCAGTAGAAACACTGCTGGGTCAAAGGGTATGCACAGTTTGACAACTTTTTGAGCATGGCTCCAAATTGCTCTCCAGAATGGTTGGATCTGTTCACAGTTCCACC
>JAJPUD010002732.1:0-17032 GCA_023553655.1 Myrmecobius fasciatus
GTGTTGTGGTTCACTCTCAGTTCCCACAGGCCTTTCTCTGGATGTATATGACTATCTTCATTGCAGCACAACTGGTTTGAATCACATCATTGTTGAAGAGAACAATGTCCATCAAAATTGATCATCATATAGTCTTGTTGCTGTGTATAATGTTCTCCTGGTTCTGCTGATTTCACTCAGCATCAGTTCATGCAAGTCTCTCCAATCCTCTCTGAAATCCTCCTGTTGGTCATTTCTTACAGAACAATAATATTCCATAACATTCATATACCATAATTTATTCAGCCATTCTCCAATTGATGGACATCTTTTCAATTTCCAGTTTCTTGCCACTACAAAAAGGGCTGCCACAAACATTTTTGTGTGCACATGATTTTGACAGCTGTTTAAATAATGAATCAAATTTGTCCCTGAGGTCACATCTATATTTGTAATCTCTAATTTCCATTGAAGATCATTAATTTGTTTCATTTCTTTCAGCCCTTCTCCCTTATGACACTTTCGCAAGATGGGCAGCAAACAGGCTGGATGCTGTTGTTGTAGGACCTGAGTAAGAAAATTTTCAATAGTTCTTTTGGATATATTTCATGTTATTTTGGATTTAGGTTACATTGTTGGTTGGTTGATTGTTGTTCTTTGTATTCAAAGAGAACCAAAATCACATCATTATATTAGAGTTGAGTTACAGTGTGTACTGCTGTGGCTGACTAGACCAATATAGGCTTGGGTTGCTCTACCACAGGTTGGATTCAATTGAACATCTGGGGTAGCTTCTCTAATTTTGTGCATCTTATGTTTCTTTGGGGTTAAATCAATTCTAATTTGCACATAGAGCACAGCACTTTCTCTGATGAGGGCATATCATGTTTGAATTTAGCCAACATACAAATGAGCCACATTCCATATGATTTCTGACTCCCACCATTTTTATTGGTGCTTTTGCATACCTGGAGTATTGTTATATCACACTATTCATGGATGGGATTATATATGGGGGAATGCACAGGATGACACTCACTCCAACTTCATTATTTCCCAGATGAGAAAACTTTGGCCCAGGGTCACATAGAGAGCAAGTAGAAAAGCTGGGATTTCAGCTCAGATCCTCTGACTCCATTTCTGGTTTTTCTCACACTACACCACACTAACTCCAACTCTTTTCAACATTTAAGTGTTAAATATAAATGTAGATTGACATCACTGCCATCATACAATTTTGCTCCATATCATGTCATGTGGCTAATAGTAACAATAGTTGCCAGTGACTTAAAATCTAGTATGAACAATTATGACAGCCTATAGAATGCAGGAAACTGCTAGTTACGTAGTCCAAGAATCTACTTGAAGTGCTCTTCTAAACTTGTGGTGTTGTTCAGTCATTTCAATCATGTCTGACTCTTCATGATCCTTTTTGGAGTTTTCTTGACAAAGATACTGGAGTTGCCTGCCATTTCCTCCTCAAGCTCCTTTTACAGATTAGGAGACTGAGGCAAATAGAGGCAAGCGACTTGCCCAGGGTCACCTAGCTAGAAAGTATCTGAAACTAGATTTGAACAGATCTGGGAGGATTTATATTCTGTTTAGGTTCCTTCGATAGGAATGGAACTTGTGATTTCATTAGTCTGGGGGAGGAAACTACCCTATCAATTCAGATCTCTGCCACTTGTTTTCTGGAGAAAGAATATCCAACACATAGCATCCCAAGTGCAGCCAGAACCAAACTAAAACGCAATTGGGAAATATTTCTCAAAATAAATAATAATGCAATAGAATACAGATTGTGTTAATATTTGGTTCTCTAGCTCAATATGCTACCTTCATAGGTCACTATGGAAAGTTAGTGGCCCTTCTTTCTATTCGAGTTTGACTTATTTAACTGAGCGGTTAAAAGAATTACCTGTGGCCAATATGGATCAAGAAACAAGACTTGAACACATGGCTTCCTGATCTCAAGATCAGCTCTCTATTCACCACACTTCATTTATTCTCTATAGGTGTACTCTTCAGAGTCATTGGTAAACGATCCCAAGTATTTGAAGTGTCCTATATCAGTCCCACACCCTTGAGTTTTGAGACTTTTCTGGACCATTATTGGACTTCCAAGCTCTAAATGTATAACCCCATAATGCTGGAACTGTCTCCTTTATATATGACATTAGCTAAATGGTGAATCAGGCACATTTGTTGAATATAGTTTAGCCTCATAAGTGCCAAGCCATGAATGGTGGGAACACACTTCAGTAAGCTATATTCCCTGTTATGGATGTTTGCCAATAATGGATTAGTCTTTTGAATCAAGGAAGACTCTTATTTATACAAATGCTGGGAGGCTGGGCACTCCCTCAGATGAAAGCTCAGAACTGTTCTATTATTCAGTTCCTGTAAGGTAGGGGCAAGGCAATGTGATGCCATGGATAGAGTGCTATATTTTACCATCTCTGGCCTGTCATAGAACTAAGACCTTGAACAAATCACATAATTTCTCTAAACCCTAGGTCATTCTCTGAGAGTTAACCAAGCTATAGAAAAAGTGTGACCTATATCAATAGAACTTCCTAAACTAATAAGATCCCATATGATTGAAGAAACTTGCCACTCAGACAAAATAACATTACCTAACTTTTTGCCTACATAGAAAGGGAAAATGTATATTTTATTGAATGCAACACACATATATTAAATATATATATATTGCTTTACTTATATAAAATAAATGTTAAATTATTCTTAAATTTCTTGAACACATCAAAGAATTTTCTCACCAATGAGAAGTAATCTGAGTGGGATCCTGGAAAAAGCTCTGGCTCTGGGATCAGAGGACCTGGATTCAAATCCACACCTTGACAGCTTAATAAATGTGACTGTGCAAACCACGTAGCATGCTTCATATGTGAAATGAAGGGGTAGGAATACAAGGTTTCTATCATTCCATCTAGTTCCACACCTGTAATCTTGAAACCTGTTAGGGTAAATAAGAAGGAAATTATGACTAAAGAATACATCTCTTTCCAATATGCTCTTCTGATGATTATTACCACACTACCAGTTGAATTCACTTCAATCTCCTTGACATAGTGTATTACTGACTCTATGGACATTAAAAGGTTAGTAAAAGACACATTGGCATGGGGTTTTTAACTAGAAGAATCATACAGTAGACTTTTATTAGGCGTGAGGAATAAATAGAATCTAGATACAACTATCCATTTTCTGTTCTTTTCAAATAAAATGTACCTTCATTGAAGGAGTGGTCTAAAACTGTCTTGCTGGCCTGGCAATATTTAGCAAAATGCCTGGCTTATAAAACATTCTTAAATTCATTATCATTTGGGGCAGTTAGGTGGCCCAGTGGATAGAGCACCAGCCTTGAAGTCAGGAGATCCTGAGTTCAAATCTGGTCTCAGACACTTAACACTGCCTAGCTGTGTGACCCTGGGCAAGTCACTTAACTCCAATTGCCTCAGGGAAAAAAAATTCATTATCATTCATTCATCCTCATTCATGTAGAAGAAGAAGAATCACTCCTTAGCAAGAGGTGTCAAACTTGCAGTCCAAAAGCAATATGCCTATGAGAAAACTCCATGATGTTGTCCAAATGGGATTAAAATGTGATTGTAGGAGAGATGTTGTAGATTGTTGACTGGTATGTCACAGAGATTGTAAATGGAAGCATCTACACCTTGAAAATCAGGGTTTGAGTTATTGTTTTATTGCCTAGAGTCTAGACTTAAGAAAATTATGGAAAAGAAGTTAATGCAGAATCAATTTAAAAGTGTGTTGTGCATCCTTTGGGGGAAGAGAATGGGGTGCAGAGCTGCCTTGTATCAGCAAGCCACTAAAAGCAATTTATCTGTATTTGGTAACTTGAACCCATCAAGGGCAACTAATTACTCTCTCCTCTCTACTAATAATTCAGACTACTTAATTTGGGTTTTTGAATTCTTATCAACAATGTGTGCTCTGAGCCTGAGGGCTGGTCAACAAATGTCTTTTTTTTTTTTTAATCCACTTTCAAAAAAATGTCTAACTTTTTAAAAAGCCAATGATCTTGACTTCTGTTTCCGCAAAAATTCTAGAATGAAACTTTTTGCTATTCTCTTCCAGAACATCTCACTCTTCAGAGAACAATCAAAAATTTCTTGGCCATCATCTCCCCCCCAAAAAAATAATGCACATTAAACTAAAGTCCTTCCCAACTGTTCCTTGCTTGCTATTCATTTTTCTTGCTGTTGTTCAGATGCTATAGTCATGCCTGACTCTTAGGTCAGCCTTCCCTCAGTGGGATCTTACCCGTCATTGGCTAACCAAACCATCTCCCAGGGTGGTCATGTGGTTTTGGAAAAATGGCTTTCCCCCTTTTTTCTTTTATAAGAATGAGGAAGGCATTTTTGACATACTCAAAACCCGGTGAGAGCTCTGTCTTAGGCTATGGGGCCTGCCTCCACGCCCAGTACCTTTTATCAAGGTGGAACCCTTGTCTTAGATCGCCACTCTCAGTATCAAAAGCCATCATGGGAGGAAGAAGACCCCGTTCGTGGTAGGAAGCCAAAAGGGGAGACACATTATTTCGTGCCTCCAACCCAGATACCTCCCCCACTGTCCGTGCATCCTATCCTCCCTGTCCATTTCCAGGTGCAAACCCATCCTTGAGTGCGGCTACAGCTAAAAAGGTATGATTTTCTGGGTCGTGGGGCCCCAATAATCCCGTCATCGGTACTCTCACAGCTGGAGGGCCAGTTATGTCTTATGAAAGCACTTCCACATTTTCAAATACCAAGGGTCAGTATTGATGGTGAAAAATTGAACACCTCCAAAGATGTTCGGGGGGGGGGTCTTCACAAGAGTTGTGGGTGCTGAGTTGGTGATAGTGGACAGCAATCGGTTTCCTTAAGACAGAATCAACCTGTGTCTTAACAAAATTTGTAAGTTTGTTAAATGCCCATGGACCAAAGGAAAGGAACAGCAGGATCCCCACAAGGGGTCCCAAGAGGGTGGGGAGCAGTGTGGTCAGCCAAGGAGATGTGGAGAACCAATTTTGGTACCAGGATTCGTTTTGCTCCCTTTCCCTTTCCTTCAAAACTTTCAAGATTCACAATATAGTGAACATCTAAATAATTCCACAAAACTCACACACGTTCAAAATCAAAGTTGACAAAATGTAAAGCATAACTCATAATGCTTACCCAGCATGTTTTAGAAGGTAACAGAAATTATCAGGACTTTTTCCAACAAGCTATTATCAGTTTGAAATCAAATTAAATACAGCTTTTAAAAATTTTCTTACAGTATTGATGGTTCAATATTTAGACAAATTTCTAAGATCTTATACCCAAAATAACAATCTAGCATGCACAAAGCAACAGTAATTATAAAAACCAATTACCCATAAATCCAAAAGGATATGGCTTTTCTTTCTCTTTTTTTTTTCACTTAAAGAAATTTCCCAAATTCCAATTGAATGTTGCAAGCAAACCAATTTACCACTTAATTGTATGTATATATACACATACATACATACTCATATATGTATGCACACACACATACTTTTTTTTTTATTAAAGCTTTTTATTTGTATAACATATGTATGGGTAGTTCCTCAACATTGATCTTTACAAAGCTTTCCATTACAAATTTTACTCCCAGTCCCCTCCCCTCCCCTAGATGGCAGGAAGTCCACTACATGTTAATGTTGAAATGCTTGAGAAGTTATGCAAGAAAAATCCTATCTACAAGAAAAAAAAAAAAAGAATCAGAGAAAGGCAACACAATGCAAGCAAATGTCAATAGAGATCATGAAAATGTTACATTTTGTTCCATATTTCATATCCCTCTCTCTGGGTCTATATGGTTTTCTTCAGTGAACAATTGGAACTGGTTTGAGACAATTCTTTGTTGCAGAGAGCCATGTCCATCAGAATTGATCATCATGTAATACTGTTGTTGCTGTGTATGATGATCTCCTGGTTCTGCTCGTTTCACTCAGCATCAGTTCATGCAAGTCTCTCCAGGCCTCTCTGAAATCATCCTGCTGGTCGTTTCTTACAGAGCAATAATATTCCATAACATTCATATACCATAATTTATTCAGCCACTCTCCAATTGATGGTCATCCATTCAGTTTCCAGTTTCTAGCCACCACAAAAAGGGCTGCCACAAACATTCTTGCACATGTGGGGCCCTTTCCCTCCTCTAAGATCTCTTTGGGATATAGGCCCAGTAGAAACACTGCTGGGCCAAAGGGTATGCACAGTTTGACAACTTTTTGAGCATAGCTCCAAATTGCTCTCCAGAATGGTTGGATCCGTTCACAGTTCCACCAACAATGTATTAGTGTCCCAGTTTTCCCACATCCCCTCCAACATTCATCGTTATCTTTTCCTGTCATTTTAGCCAATCTGACAGGACACACATACTTTTAAACTGCAGTTTTTCCAAAACTTTTTCTCCCATGTTTTTTCTCCAACACTAATTAAAATCCACTTTCTTTGTTCTCTCCCTGTTATCTCTGTAGAGTAATTTATAGCCACTTTATGGCTCTGTTCCCAGTTTCTCTTCTAGCAGGCTTTTGGGGGGGGGGAGAACTTTTCTGCTAGCATTTTAAAATGGCCAAACTTTTTCTGTCCCTGCTAGTTTCAAATTAATGCAAACACTTAACTCCAATAAGAAATTTTAAAACCCAAGCATTTTAACATTGAAATGACCAATTGCCAAATTTTCCCAATCCCTGTTCTTAAGATTTATTGGAGTTTCACCTAATACACACACACACACACACACACACACACACACACACACACACACCAACCATAAGAGCTCTTTAATCCAACACACACACACACATCAGAGCTCCAACAAAACACACAGAACCAACTCTTCCAATCCAACAAAACACACAGAGAGATCTCTCAAACACTAATTACACAGACGTTTTATGAGACGCTCCTCTCAGGAAAGCCAGGAGAGGAGAGGGGAGTTCTCAAGACAGACAGATATATCAGACAGACATAAAGCAAGTCAGACCGTCACAGCCATGTTAGCCGACTGAATACAAAGTACTCAGTAGCCATGTTAGCCTTTAAAATACCCAATACATAAAAATTCCAAATTACATATTATCCAGAACAGAAACAGTCAGAGACACAAAAGGCAAAAACTAATTTCCTCAAAATCCCTTCAGTGAATACAATTTTAAGATGATGCACTACTATCAATTAAAACTCATACAGAATATCACATTTGCACATAAAAGAATCAATTACAAATATCAGTTAAACTTTTGCAAGTAACCTTACCAAATTACAGATCACATTTATTATCATATTCCTTAAACCTGAAGCAAACAAATTGCCAAGTTTATTTCCATTCCTAAAGAAGCAGCTGAAAGTGTGGGGGGGAGTTAAATTTCACTCTTTGAGAAAGAATCTTCCCGTTTCTCCCTCCCCCATTCAGTTTTTACTTTCCTTAATTAACTTTTAGAATGCCAAATCCTTCTGTCTTTTCCCTTTCCTTTTTTCTAGGCTGTCTTTTACCTTTCTCAAACTGTCTTCTACAAGGCCGAGTTTGTTAGTATAAAAACAACATTCCTCAGCATACTTCTCTGGCTGTCTGCACCACAGCCTCCCCACGGGTCAAGGCCCCACCTCCCAAGAGGGGATGGTGACGAGGGGGCTTTCCTCTCTGGGTCTCGGTATTCTTCCAAGTCCCAATTGGCCGGGGCTCCCAGAGCTAGCTTACAAAGGTCTGGAAAGAGTGTGGGCCACCAGTCCTTAGCTGTAGTTTTAGATGTGCTATATATAGTATTGCCCCACCCATTCATTACCATTCAGGTGTAGTTGAGGAGCTGATATGGAGAGTGGCCAGAGGTTGGACGGTAAACGAAGGTCAGGCCAAGGAGGATGCCAATGGTTGATGGCCTCATGTCGTTTTCTGCAATAAAGCACAATTAGAAAACTTCTCAGGGAGATCCCTGGGTGGATTATGAGGTTTTATCAGGCACTCTGGGAGCCATCTGGCGTTTGGGGCTTGTGTATCATAAATACAGGCGTGTCCTTTACCCCGGATGAGGACAGGGTTGGGACCCAGCCATCTATTGGACATTGGGTCCTTCTACATAGCCTGAGCATAGGTGTTGGCTGTGGATGAATGCCAGAGGCGGTCAGCAGCAGATTTGCCATTAATATCATAGGTAAGGAAGTTTAAAACAAACAATGCATGGTTTAGAAGGGTCTTAAAATTCCCTGCTCTGGGGCACAATATTTCTCCTCCTGACTGTAACTTGAAAATCGTGTTTTTTAGCTTTTGGTGGGCCCTTTCAACAATACCTTGCCCTTGGGGGTTGTATGGAATGCCAGTAATAATAGGCGCCATTTCCCCGAACGTTTTTGTATGACAAAGATGGGGGTATTCCAAGGAGATGTAGAGGGCTCAATATGACCGGCAGCCAGCTGTTCCTGCACTAATTTTATGGCTGCGGATAGCTTTGTTGTAGGTAAGGGCGCAGGTCTGCACTGCATAAGGAGGAAGAATGTGAAGAGGGCTTGTACTAAGAGGGGGCTGGGCAGGATCAATGTAATGGGCCACCTCTTCCTCTAATTGTGCCGTGCCCCCAGGATCAAAAGCGTCATTATCGGGCTTTCTAGTAAACATTGGGAAGGTGAGGGAGTTAGATGTGGGGAGCTCCTCCTTGGGAAGAGAGGGGTAGAGGAGTTCCTTGGGTGCAACAGGCATGTCAATGACCACCAAGGGGGGCGGGGGGGGAGGGCTTTTTTCGGCTGAAGGTAGAGACATTAAAGAGGCCATTGGAGACAGGGGGCGAAGGCAAGACTCGGCGACTGACAGTAACTGTTGTTTATTAGGATCTCCAGAGGCCGATTCTACGATGTCTCGGATCAGTCCCCATTTTCCTGGGTGAATCTCCTGACCATTAACAATGAACCAGGGGCAAACATCATCTACAAATAAAAAAAATTTGACCAGATCCTTCTTTTTAACTCTAATCCCTCTCTCTCTGAGGGATGACTTAAGGTCTTTTATAAAGACCTGTTCCTTAGATAAAGTATGGCCCATGGGGGGTATGAGACGGACGAAATCAACTTACCGAGGATCGAAATAGCACGTTGAGAGGATCCTCACATTAGGGGTCGTGAGGTCCTGCTTCTGGTCTCTGAATGGAGACGTGGTCCGTCTGGCAAGGGTCCGTACCTCGAGCCCCACGTTGGGCGCCACCTGTCCCGTCCAGCAGGACGAGGTTATTCGTGGGGTGGAGGAGAACCCAGCCTGAAAAGATAATGGGCGAAAGAAAGAGGCGAGACCAAGCAGATTCTTGTCAAGGTCTGAGTTTATTGTGTGTAGGTACAGTATATATATTCTTTAGAAAAAATGCGGGAGTATAAGGGAAGGAGTGTGGGGAATTTCCATCGGTTAGGACACCTAGTGTTTGAAACATTCTTAAGGAATTTCTGTCGATTAAGATATCTGGTGTTGAAACATTCCGAGGTCGGCTGATTCCTGGAACTGAGGCCCTGGAGGTGTGGTTTTCTCACGGGGGTAAGGGGCCCCTTCTGGGTGCTGGCTCCTGACATTTGCCCAGGGTCACACAGCTAGGAAGTGTCTGAGACCAGATTTGAACTCAGGTCTTCCTGACTTCAGGGCTGGTGCTCTAACCACTGTGCCACCTAGCTGCCCCGGGTTCCAGGTTCTTATGTAACAGTGAGCCCTTCCATGAGCCCTATAATTTTAATTTATGAAGCTTTTCTATAATCTGTTCTAGATCAGTTGAGTTATACTCAAAGAGAAATGGAGGCCACTGAAATGTACATCAAGATCCTTACGAGCCACATGTTAACTTGTTATCTATGCCCTATTGTATTTTTATTTATTTGACTAAATATGTCCCAATTACATTTTGATGTGTCTCAGACAATACTCAATAGGGTTGCAGACTGTAGACATTGTGTTTAAGGTCTCTCTTCTAGATGACCATATCTACATACCTTCTAGATGTCAAAGAAGAGCAGATAAGTCCAAGTGAGCTGTTTTAAGCTCCAAACCAAAATTATTGCATAGTTAGCTATTTTGATTATATAGAAATTGTTGGAGAAGGCAACTAAAACACAAATTATTCAACCACAAATAGTCAATTCCCTTCCCATCATGGAAATTTTCTCTAAACAATAAGAATAATTTGAATTCATTTGGCATTGATTTCTTGACCTGATCTGCCACTTTCAAGGTGCTTAGAGTGCCACCTTTTGAGCTATTCAATCCTAATTCTTCTGATATCAAGTCCCATATCATCAATTACCTGCTTGACACTTTTAACTGGATATCTTATAAGTATAACAAGACATTTTGGAAGTAGAAATCATTTTGAAAAAACTTTTCCCTTTAGCAAAGTTGCAGGATTCAAAATTAATCCACATAAATCATCAGCATTTTTATATATTACCAACAAAATTCAGCAGCAAGAGATACAAAAAGAAATTCCATTCCAAATAACGGATGATAGTATAAAATATTTGGGAATCTATCTAGCAAGGAAAAGTCAGAAACTATACGAACTAAACTACAAAACACTTTCCACACAAATAAAATCAGACCTAGTCAATTGGAAAAACATTAAGTGCTCATGGGTAGGCAGAGCGAATATAATAAAAATGACAATACTACCCAAACTAATTTACTCATTTAGTGCCATACCAATCAAACTCCCAAGAAATTATTTTACAGATCTAGAAAAAATAGTAGCAAAGTTCATTTGGAAAAACAAAAGGTCAAGGATTTCAAGAGAATTAATTTTAAAAAAAAGGCAGATGAAGGTGGCTTTGCTGTACCAGATCTAAAACTATATTATAAAGCAGCAGTCATCAAAACCATTTGGTAATGAGAAATAGAGCAGTCGATCAGTGGCATAGGATAGGATATCAGGACAATCTAGGTAATAATGTTAGCAATTTAGTGTTTGATAAACCCAAAGACCCCAGCTTTTGGGATAAGTACTCGCTATTTGGCAAAAACTGCTGGGAAAATTGGAAACTAGTGTGGAAGAAATTAGGGCTTGACCCACACCTAACACCACATACCAAGATAAGATCTAAATGAGTTCATGATTTGGATATAAAGAGTGATATTATAACCAAATTAGAGGAACATAGGATAGTTTACCTCTCAGACCTGTGGAGATGGAATAAATTTATGTCCAAAGAAGATCTGGAACTCTTAATTGAACACCAGATAGATAATTTTGATTATATTAAGTTAAAAAGTTTCTGTACAAATAAAACTAGTGCAGACAAGATTAGGAGGGAAGCATCAAATTGGGAAATCATCTTTATATTTAATGGTTCTGATAAAGGCCTCATTTCTAAAATATATAGAGAATATTCTCATATTTATAAGAATTCAAGCCACCCTTCAATAGATAAGTGGTCAAGGGATATGAACAGACAATTTCCAGATGATGAAATTAAAACCATCTCTAGTCATATGAAAAGTTGCTCCAAATCACTATTGATCAGAGAAATGCAAATTAAGACAACTCTGAGGTACCACTACACACCTGTCAGATTGGCTAAAATGATAGGAAAAGATAACGATGAATGTTGGAGGGGATGTGGGAAACCTGGGACTCTGATACATTGTTGGTGGAACTGTGAACAGATCCAACCATTCTGGAGAGTAATTTGGGACTGTGCTCAAAAAGTTATCAAACTGTGCATGCCCTTTGACCCAGCAGTGTTTCTATTGGGCCTATATCCCAAAGAGATCTTAGAGGAGGGAAAGGGACCCACATGTGCAAGAATGCTTGTGGCAGTCCTTTTTGTAGTGGCTAGAAACTGGAAACTGAATGGATGCCCATCAATAGGAGAGTGGCTGAATAAATTATGGTATGTGAATGTTATGGAATATTATTGCTCTGTAAGAAATGACCAGCAGGACGATTTCAGAGAGGCCTAGAGAGACTTGCATGAACTGATGCTGAGTAAAATGAGCAGAACCAGATCATTATACACGGCAACAACAATATTACATGATGATCAATTCTGATGGACATGGCTCTCTGCAACAAAGAATTGTCTCAAACCAGTTCCAATTGTTCACTGAAGAAAACCATATGCACCCAGACAGAGGGATATGAAATATGGACCACAACATAACATTTTCATGCTCTCTATTGAGGTTTGCTTGCATTGTGTTTCCTTTCTCTGATTTTCTTTTTTTTTTTTCTTGTAGATAGGATTTTTCTTGCACAACTTGTCAAATATTTCAACATTATTAACATGTAGTGGACTTCCTGCCATCTAGGGGAGGGCAGGGGACTGGGGATAAAATTTGCAATGGAAAGCTTTGTAAAGATCAATGCTGGGGAACTACCCATACATATGTTATACAAATAAAAAGCTTTAATAAAAATAAATAAATAAATAAAAGAAAAAACTTTTCCCCCAATTCTGATATTTTTTCAAACTTACCTACTTATTTTGAGTATACTACCATCAAAGTCACAACCTGACAGTAATTTTTTCTTAATTCTTCCCCTCTTTCCTTGATTTTTCCCCTCCACAGTTAACTATCCAGCTCCAATCAATTGCCTCATCTCAGTTAACATCTCCAGCACTACTCACACATGTACACCACTCTTTATTCACTTGGCAAGTATTGCAGATGAGACCCTCATAATATATATTAATATTAATATCTATAATTCTGCTAATCTCATTCCAATCCACCCACCAAAGAGTTGCCAAACATGAATATTATGGGGCAATCAATTATGATGAATGTGGCTCTTTCCAACAATGAGATGATTCAGACCAGTTCCAATGATCTTGTGATGAAGAGAGCCATGCACCCAGAGAGAGGACTGTGGGAATTGAGTGTGAATCACAACACAGCATTTTCACTCTTTTTGCTGTTATTCATTTGCATTTTGTTTTCTTAGTCATTTATTATCCATGCATATGTTTTGAAAATAAAAAGCTTTAAAAATAAAAAAATAAAAAAAGTATTGCCAAAACAATTTTCATGAGACAGGAGTATTTGGTGGTTTGCTTTAACCTCTAAGATGAAACAAACTCTTCTGCTTGCATTTAAAGCCTTTAAACAATCTAATTTGGCCCTAGTTTTTCAGGTGTATTTCGCAATACTTTCTATTCTAACCAAAGAGCCCAATTTGCTTTTCCCTGGAGTGTCATTCTATCCCCACCTCCATAACTTCGCACAGGCTACCTTGATTCAAGCTTCAACTCAAATGCTACTCCTAATGAAAAACCTTTCCTAATGCTTCTTAGGTTAGCACGTTTAACCTACCAATAGTCAAATGTATTTTCTTATATTTATAATTGTTCTATCTGCAATTCCCTATCTCAACAGAATGTAAACTCCCCAAGGACAGGTACGATTTCATTTTTGTCTGTGTATTCTCATCACCAAGCACATGGCAAGTGCTTTATAAAAAGCATGCTGAATCAATTTCATTTTCTGCCCAAATAAATGGCTAAATATGACATAAGAATTGTGGGAAAACTTCAGGATGCTGGGAAGAATTTCTTTTTTGGAGGCAACATCTTTTCTATAGTGGAGATATTAGTGTGCTCACATAGATGTAGTTAGAGCCAAATGATAAATGACTTCTCATTTTTCTTTTAAAGTAACCGACCACCTCCAAAACATCACCATCCAACTCAGTGGAATGATGCTTATGATTTTGTGAAGCATTTCCTACAACCTGAAACTCTTGCCAAATTTGGTGTGGATCCAACCAGAATCTGTATTTCAGGAGACAGTTCTGGGGCTGGTTTAGCAACATCTATGACTCAACAGGTATGATGTTAAACTCTTTCATCCTATTGCTTTTTGATTTAATTTCAATGAATGTCCATACTGTGACCACTCTGGTGTGGAAGACAGAGCCTTGGTCTTAGAATTCAAAGATCTGGATTTGAATCTTGGTTTTGATACTCACTAGCAGTGTGATCATAGGCAAGTGACTTATTCTTAAGAAGCTCTATATTGGGGGCAGCTAGGTGGCACAGTGGATAGAGCACCAGCCCTGAAGTCAGGAGGACCTGGGTTCAAATCTGGTCTCAGACACTTAACATTCCCTAGCTGTGTGACCCTGGGCAAGTCACTTAACCTCAATTGCCTCAGCAAAAAGCAAAAAAAAAAAAAAAGATCCATATTGGAAAAATAATAATGCTTACTCATAAGAATGACTTATGCCTAGTATTTAAGATGATTCAAAAGTTAAAATTGTTTTTTTTCTCCTGGTATTATGTGTTATGATACTATTCTGATTTAATGAACATTCTGGTCTTTGCAGATCATGAGTGACCCTGATATTACCATTAAGCCTAAAATTCAGGTTTTAATTCACCCTGGCTTGCAGATGCTTGATACAGACTTGCCATCCTATAGGGAAAATGAATTTGGCATATTGTTGACCAAGACTTTGGCAATAAAAATTATGAGAGACTATTATACTACTGATAAATCCCTAGAGCAAGACTTGAAGACTAACCAACATATACCAGCTGAATATAGCCATCTTTTCAAGCTTGTCAACTGGAGCACCCTGCTTCCTGAGAGGTTTAAAAAAGGCCATCTGTATAACAACAGAATTTATGGAAGTTCTGAGATAATAGAAAAGTTTCCAGGGATCATAGATCCTAAAATAAACCCACTGATAGCCAATGATTCAATATTGAGCCTTCTACCATTAACATACATACTGACATGTCAATATGATATTTTAAGAGATGACGGGCTCATGTATGTTTCCCGCCTACGCAGCAATGGAGTCCAAGTGTTCCATGAACACATTGAGAAAGGATTTCATGGGTCTTTGTTGTTCGTTAATTGGCCACTTAATTTAGATATTAGTCTGAGATTAACAGATAATACAATTAGTTGGATAAATGATAATTTATAAAGTTATTGCATATACAAATATGACCTATATCAAATTGCTAGCCTTCTCAAAAAGGAAGGATGGGGGAAAGGGAGGGAAAGAATTTAGAATTCAATTTTTTAATGTTAAAAATTTTTATGTATAATTGGAAAAAATAAATTTTTAATAGAGTTCCTGTATCATGTAAACATTATAGCGTACATGTAGTCTCTGACTTATACACAATTTACATTCTAAAAGCTGATTTGTGAATCATTTGTTTGTAATTCAGGACATATTTTTTCCTTAGAAATAATCTTGTGTAGAATTGCTAGGCCTTGTTCATGACCAAGATCAATACGTCTATTTGTACCCTTGACACAATCCCATCCCATCTTCTCCAGCAGAAATCTGGCATCCATCCCTCTCTTAATCTTTAATCTCTCCCTACTAACTCTTCCATTGCTCTCTATAATCATAGCCCAGTCTTCCACATCTTTTGAAAAGTGAAAGTTTGATTCTGTCATTTTGATAAATTATGATTGGTTCCCAATTACTAATATTCCCTATTGTACTATCCTACTATAAGGGTGAGGTTATTCATTTCTACAATCCTATTCTATATAAATCAACTGAAAATATGCCTAATCAATCATTTTCAATCATAAACCTTGGACTAAGTGCAAAAAGATCTTAAAAATGGAATGGAATTGCACAAGAATCTTGTTGTCCTAACTTGACTGTACCTCTGGGTTTGTTGCTTAATTATCAATCAAATTAAGAAGCAATACCTGGAGATATCCCCAAGTGATATGAAGGTAGCTAGGGCCCTTGGGAACCAAAAATCAATCGCATTTAAGGGGGACTTCTGGAGCATCCCATGAATGGGAGAAAAGGTTTTCTCGCCACTAGGAAGATGTAAGTTACCGCTTCGCCTGTTGTGCTCTCTAAGATGGAATCTACTTTCCCCTGGATGCTATATGAACCTGTGCAAGAATGTGTTTCATGCTTTATATCAGCTCTTCTTACTGTATCTCATTCTTCAGTCAAAATTTCTAAAAACTGTTTATAACTATCTGAATAAACTTGAAGGTCAACTGGTAATATGAATGACATTTTCTTTAAAGGGTTCTCCTTTATCCTTGAGCTTCAGTTTCCTTTTTGATGAACTGAAAGATGATCGCCACTAAAGTCCAAGTCACATACATGCATTACCACTAGATCTGCCGAAAAAAATTAAAAGAGGGTGGGGGAGAGAAGGAACTATTTGTACACAAGTATTTATAGCAGCTGTTTCTTCAGTGGCAAATAATTAGAGATTCAAGGGATGTCTGTCAGTTGAGGAAGGGCTAGATTGTGATAGAATACTATTATGCTATAAGAAATGATGAGCAGGATGCTCTCAGAAAAAAATCTGGAAATTTGCATGAACTGATACAAAGTGAAATGAGCAGAACCAAGAGAACATTGTACATAATTATAGCAATATTATACAATGATAAATGTAAATGACTAAATGTTATCCACCTACAAAGAACTGATGATGTCTGAATGCAGATCAAAGCATATTATCTTCCATGTTATTTTTTTCTTGGTTTTTGTTTTGTTTTGGTTTGGTTTAGTTTTTGTATTCTTTCACAATAACACTAATACAAAAATATGTTTTGCATGATTGTATATGTATAAAATTCATCAAATTGCTTGCTATCTATGAGAGGGGGAGTGGAAGGAGGTAGAATGTTTTTTTTTTAATTTACATATAGATAAGGAAAAATGAAATACCCAAAAAGTTCTTTTCTACATTTCCCTGATTAATGAAAACATATTTTAAATATCAAAACAACTGAAAATTCATGTCTTAATATGGGATAGATCATAGCAATATTATACAATGATCAATTGTATATGATTAAATGTTATCTACCTCCAAAGAACTGATGATGTCTCAATGCAAATCAAAGCATATTATATTATATTATATTATATTATATTATATTATATTATATTATATTATATTATGTTATGTTATGTTATGTTATGTTATGTTATGTTATATTATATTATATTATATTATATTATATTATATTATATTATATTAATTATATTATATCATATTATATTATATCATATTATATTATATCATAT